>LNAC01000530.1:612170-865866 GCA_002007465.1 Ailurus styani | reverse complement strand
CCCCCCCCCCCCCCCGCCCAGTGGAGAAACCTGAGACTTCTGCACAAAGACATACTCAGGGTTCTCGATGTTTCTCATCTGGTGACACCACATTACAGGGCTGCTCTGTCACTGGTACACTGAAGGGACAAAGGGTTACCACCGCAGCCTCAGCCAGCATGGCACAGCTATCTGCCCTCTTTGTAACATTCTCTGAAAAGAATATAGTAATAATGTCAAAAGTTGGGTGAAGCCATCAGTCACGGCACGAGCTGCCCTTGAGAGGTTAAGATTTGCTTTCTTAGAATCCAATGGGAGTCATGATAGATGTTAGAAAGTTGGAGCAAGACATACTTTCATATAACTGCCAATATTCCAATAATAGCCATTGGGAGGAGAAACTGAGAATATACTACTAGAAGGCACATCTGATGAGAACAACTCAGAGTGGAAAATAAAAGCAGAGAATGTTATTTCTAGCTGGTATATATCATAGTTCCTTAATTATCATTATTATTGCAGAGGACAAAGAAATAACATTGGTTGTTATTATTAATTCTTTTTAAGATCACTCTGCAGCCTATGTCAGGGCACATGGTCCCAAATGATCGCATTGCATTCAAAGCCTGGTTTTGTGACATGACACCTGGACTACTCTGGGCAATAGACTGAACTTCATTTTGCCTTCTTTCTTCATCTGCAAAAGGGGGATAGTAGTAATAGTAGTAGTGCCTACTGTGTAGGATTGTTGTAAGGATTAATAAAGCTAATATTTGTAAATTGCATTGAACACTGCCTGACGTAAAGTGAGCATTATTTGAATAGTTATTATTTTCATATAAATTTTCCTATTTACTCGGGTGAAAAGTTATTTTCCTAATAAAACATGATTCTCTCATTTATATATATAAAACTACCATCATAAAACTCCTTACTTTTTCTCTTGGGACTCAAGTCCTTCCAAGCTCCATTTTCCAGGCAGGCCTGAGGACCACTCAGGAATGGACTGCAACAGTAATTGGTGGTCTTATGTCCAACTCTTGGGTCCTAGCACCTCCAAGAGCATACTCTCACTTTTCTCCTTGACCAAAACCTCTTCCCCTAGGCTCAGAGGGTAAGAGTCGCTCCGGTTGTCTGTCCCTCCCACACCCTGTAACCCAGAGTTTGTTACCTTTTTTTGTGCAAGGACTGGTTTGGCAATCTTTTGAAGCCAAGGAATTGCTTCTCAAAATAGTATTTTTTAATGTATAAAATAAAGCACAATGGATGACAAAGGAAAGCAAAGATATCGAAATAACAATTACCAAAGTGTTTTTAAAATGTGGCAGGAATATATGTGCTTCCTTATTACTACATTAAACAACACGCTTTATTAGAAGACCTAATAACTTCCAAAGTGGCGAGGAGCATGACCAATGTTTGAAAATAAGTATGGTAAGTATAATGTGAAATAAAATTAAAATATTGTCATTTTTATGGGCAACAAAGTCACAGATAGTGCTAATACTACTATAGTTTGTTGCCTACATTCAATAATTGAAGATGATGATAAATTTCAATTAGGTATTAGTGAAAATAAAAATATATTGTTTTCTCATTTAAGTTGACAGAATCCCAGAATTCCTGCGAAGATGCTTTAGTGGACCCCACGTCAAGGATCCCTGTCCTAATCCCAGATTGAACCAATGCTCATTTCCTTCCGGTCTTGGAGAATGAAGGAAAGAAGAGCATTCTAGATCAGCATCCCTGACCCAGACTGCTGCGCACCTCTATCAACAGCGTCTTTGAGCCTCATCATCCCAGTAACCTACCCCCACTGTCACTCTAGGGTATTTTCTAGACCCTTGTTTTCCTACCTACCATTAGTTAGTTTGTTTCTTTCTTTCTCTCTTTTGATATAATTGACATATAAGTTTTGTAAGTTTAAGGTGTACAATGTGTTGTTTTGATACACTTATATATTACAATGTCATTACCACCATAATATTACCTAACACCTCCATCAGATCACATAATTTCCATTTCCTTTTTTGTGGAGAGAACATTCAAGATCTAGTCTTTCAGGAACTTTCAAGTCTATAATATAGAATAGTTAACTATAATCACATTGCTCTGCATTAGATCCCCAGAACTTAGCTTCTTGCAAGTGTGTGACCTTTGACTAACATCTCCCCAGTTCCCCATCCCCCACCCTTCAGCCCCTGGTAACCACCACTCTGTTTTTGAGATTTCAGGGATTTTTTTTAATCCCACATATAGATGATATCATAAGAGTATTGGTTTCCTTGTCTGATTTATCTGATTTAGCATAATGCCCTCAAGGTCCAGCCATGTTTTTGCAAATGACAGGATTTTCTTTTTCTCATGATTGAATAATAATTGTGTGTGTATGTGTGTGTGTATGTGTGTGACATCTTTATTTATTCATCTGTTGATAGACACTTAGGTTATTTCTGTATCGGCTACATGAATAATACAGCAACAAACATGGGAGGGCAGATATCTTTTCAATATCCTATTTTCATTTCCTTTGGATATATATACCAGAAGCTGAATTGTTGCATAATATTGTGGTTTCCTTTTTAATATTTTTGAGTACCACCATACTGGTTTTTTTTTATAGTGGCTGAGCCAATTTGCATTCCCACCAACAATGCAATTTCTCCACATCCTTCCCAGTACTTTTATGTTCTTTTTAAAAAGATTTTATTTATTTATTTGAGAGAGAGAGTGAGCGAGAGTGAGTGAGCAGAAGCAGGGGAAGCGGCAGGCAGACTCCCCGTTGAGCAGAGAGTCTTACACAGGTCTGGGATCATGACCTGAGCCAAAGGCAGGCTCTTAAACTACTAAGCCACCCAGGCACCCCCTATCTTTTATGTGCTTATCAGAGCCATTTTAACAGATGAAGTGCTATCTCATTGTGGTTTTGGTTTGCATTGCCCTGGCGATTAGTGATATTGAACATCTTTTCATGTACCTATTGTCATTTAGATGTCTTCTTTGGAAAAATGTTTATTCAGCTTCTCTGCCCATTTTTAATTGGATTGCTTTTGTTGTTGTTACTGAGTTGTGTGAGCTCTTTATATATTTTGGATATTTATCTTCTATCAGCTATATGGTTTGCAAGTATATCATTTCCAAAAATTTTCTTTCATTCTGTAGTTTGTTTTTTCATTTCATTGATTGTTTCTTTTGCTGTGAGAAAGGTTTTTAGTTTGTTGTAGTCCCACTTGTTGATTTTTGCTTTTGTTGCATGTGCTTTTGGTGTCATCTCCGAAAAAATACTGCCAAGACCAAAGTCAAGGAGATTTTCCCCCTTATGTTTACTTCTAGGAGTTTTATGGTTTCAGGTTTCATGCTTAAGCCTTTAATCGGTTTTGGGTTAATTTCTGTATTTGGTATAAAATCAGGGTCTAATTTCATTCCTTTGCATAAAATTATCCGGTTTTCCCAACACCATTTATTGAAGAGACTAGCCTTCCCCTATTGAGTATTCTTGGATTTCCTGTCAAATATTAGTTGACTGTATGTGTGAGAGTTTACTTCTGAGCTCTTGATTATGCTGCATTAATCTCTGCCTGATTTTATGCTAGGACCATACTGGTTGTCATTACTACAGCTTTGTAATAGAGTTTAAAATCTAGAAGTGTAGTGTTTGCTTTGGCAGCACATATACTAAAATTGGAAGAGTACAGAAATTAGCATGATCCATGCACAAAGATGACCTGCAAATCCATGTAGCTTTCCATATTTTTTAAAAGAAAATCAGTGACTCCAGCTTTGTCCAATGTTGTTTACTTGCTTTTCTATCAGTGATTATATCTAATGCTGAAAGGCAGGTATTGAAATTCCCTACTATTATCATGTTGTTGTCTGTTTCTCCCTTTTTTTTTTAAGATTTATTTATTTATTTGAGAGAGAGAGAATCTATGAAAGCATGTGAGTTGGGGGAAGGGAAGAGGAAGAAAATCCTCAAGGAAACTCCCCGCTGAGCAAGGAGCATGACTCAGGGCTCAGTCTCATGATCCATGAAATCACAACCTCACCCAAAATCAAGAGAGGGACACTCAACCAACTGAGCCACTCAGGCACCCCTCTCTTGTTTCTCTTAGTATTTGCATAACATATTTAGGTGCTCCAGCATTGGGTGTGTATATATGTACAATTATTATATCTTCCTGATGGACTTGACCTAAATGACTTTATCATCATATTAATAACCTTCTTTTTTGTGTTACCATTGTTGGTTTAGTTTATTTTGTCTGTTATATATATATAGGTATCCCTACTTTCTTTTGGTGTCCACTTGCATGGAATATCTTTTTCCATTCTGTCAATTTGGGCCTAGATGTGTCCTTAAAGTTAAAGTCAGTCTCTTTAAGGCAACATACACAGTTGGGTCTTGTTTTTGTTTTTTTGTTTGCTTGTTTATAAATCTATCCAGCGACTCTGTGGCTTTTGATTGGGTAATTCATTCCATTTACGTTTAGAGTAATTATTGATATGAAAGGACTTACTGACGCCATTTTCTTAATTGCTTTCTGGCTGTTTCATAGTTTTATTGTTATTTCCTCCCTCTTATTGTATACCTTTGTGGATTGGTGATTTTCCATGGATTCTCCTTTTTAAAATCTTTTCATGAAACTTCTGTTATTATTCTATTGTAAATTGAACATTCCCTTGGTTAGTGAAAGTCTAAAAACTGTACTTAGTGTGCTGTTTATAAAAACTAGCCTTTTGAAATGAATGCAAAATGCTGTGCTACGGAGACCACATTTTGATTTCTCATAAATGAAATGGGAGTCATTATGTTCAATGTATAATGAGTACTCAAATGTTGCTTATTATTTTTGAACTTAATGCTACTAATATTAGGGAATATGTCAACAAGCTTAGGATAAGGAAAAAAGGAACTTGAAAAGGCCTTTCATTTTGATATGGAAGTATGGATTGATTGTTGAGATTCAGAAATGCATTTGACAGCCAAGCTGGTGGGTAGAGGGTGTTGTAATGGCTTCTGGAACATTATAGTCCTTGGGTTGGATCTTGATGGACTTCTTTGAAAACCAAATAAATAAAGCAGTTTTTGAGGTGAGGAATAGTAAATATCAAATAGTCCATTATCTGTGACTCCCATTTAGAACAATTGATATAAATGGAAAGTATATTTTATATAAGCACATTATGTACTAATGTTCATCGTGTATATGTATTATACATAAGCACATAAATATATACTATGTTTCTAGATATCTATATTTTGAATTATTGTTATCACACTAATACTCATGCTTGTGGTATTTCAAGTTCTATACCCTGGGTGGAAGAACCATTAAATGGCATTTTAAAATGAGAACATGAGATTGCCCTCTGCTTTGAATTTTTTTTTTTCAGGTAGAGAGTTTAATATTTGTACATAGGTTTTTAAGGAGAGAATAGTGCATTATGTTTCCTCCACTCTATATTTTGCTTTTCTTTATGAAAATAGAAAATGAGAAAGGGTGAACTGCATGATCTAATAGGTACTTTATAATTTCTAATTGCTATATATTTTTATCCTGCAACTCAGTTGCCTATATGTGTTGACTGAAGTCCGTTTTCCAGCATGCTAAATAGGCAGTGAGCCACTGTTAAAACTAAGAAATTTGAAATTGTGTCGTGTACCATATAGGCTATAAAATATGAAATTTCAGTAATTTCTAAAACTTATTTACCTATTAATGAGTTTTATTTTCTTGCATTAAAATGATCTTGAAAATAGCCATATGTACATTTCAAAGGGTTTAAAATCATCCACATACAGAATAAGTGAATGAATCTTGTGTGGAGGGGATGATTAGTTCTCCAGTTTTGCTTTAGAAGGTATGTAAGTGGTAAGACTTGGCTATTGCTGGGTCTGCCAGACATTTCTGCTTTGATATTATGGGGGCTGGATTCCACATGCCACCGGAAAGATGGATCTGAGTCATCTTATGCTACATTAGCAGTTCACTCAGGAATCATCAAGGCCACTGCAGACCATAAGACTTAAGCCCGGCTTTCCATGATTCAGAGAAACCACAAGGTACAATAATTCAGTGACCATCACACAACGATTCAGATTGTGATTTTGAAATGGGCACAGTAACTTCTCAACAGTTTTATTCTACAAGCAAATGAATGCTAAAACATCCCAGTTTATCTTTTATTTATTATGGTCAAACTAAAAATTTCTGGTAATGAATGATAGTATACAATAGGGGAGCTAGGGATCCTTAGAGAAGTGACAATGGCACACATCCTTGAAGAACCAGTTCAAACACCCACTTTGGATAGTCACAGTCATTTTGTCTATAATCATACTAGGTTGTCAGAGATAAGCAATCTTGATCCTTATTTCTAAAATTGAGGAGAAGATAAACTCAAGCAACTATGGATTATTATACTATTAATCTCTAGTGAGGGCTAATAAACAGGGAGAATAAGGTGAGTATTTTGAAAAGAATGTAGTGATCACTAGGACACCTCGTGGGTTCACTAAAAACAAGTCATCTGGCTTAAATGATGTTCTCTCTCTTTTTTTTTCTCACCATAGCACATACCCTCCCCAGTGTCCATCCTCCAGCCTCCCCATCTCACCCCCTTCCCTTCCAGCAACCCTCAGTTTGTTTCCTGAGATTAAGAGTTTCTTATGGTTTCTCTCCCTCTCTGGTTTCATCCTGTTTCCTTTTTCCTTCTCTTCCGCTATGATCCTCTGTCTTGTTTCTCACATTCCTCATATCAGTGAGATCATATGAGAATTGTCTTTCTCTGATTGACTTGTTTAATTTAGCATAATACCTTCTAGTTCCATCCACATTGTTGCAAATGGCAAGATTTTTGTTTTGTGATGGCTGCATAGTATTCCAGTGTGTGTGTGTGTGTGTATGTGTGTGTGCGTGTGCGTGTGCGTGTGCGTGTGCGTGCATGTGCGCACACACACACCCCACATTTTCTTTATCCATTCATCTGTTGATGGACATCTAACTCTTTCCATAGTTTGGCTATCATAGACACTGCTGCTAGGAACATTTGGGTGCACATGCCCCTTCAGATCATTATATTTGTATCTTTAGGGTGATATTCTCTCTTTTTGTAGGGTTACTAATCCCAGAAAGCCTGCTCATCAGGTTTATGGATGATGTGGTCTTTTAGACATTGTAGTTAAATTTAGTGACATTACCAAAATTGAAAACAGTTCTTTTTTTAAAGATTTTATTTATTTGACAGAGAGAGAGAGATTACAAGTAGGCAGAGAGGCAGACAGAGAGAAAGAGGAGGAAGCAGGCTCCCCACTGAGCAGGGGGCCTGATGTGGGGCTCGATCCCAGGACCCTGAGATCATGACCTGAGCCAAAGGCAGAGGCTTTAACCCACTGAGCCACCCAGGCACCCTGAAAACAGTTCTGTTGGCTTGCATGAAAGAAAGAAACAGACAAGATGATTTCTATCATCTGTCTACCTTTCGATCTATCTGGCACTGGAAGGGGCAAGATATATTTAACAACATTAATGTACAAATGGTCAGTGGTTTCAGTTTCCTATGGTTGCTCACAGTTTTTATGGGAGTCACTTGTGTCTCTGGCTCCTAAAATTAGCCAACACAATCTTAACTTGCTCTACAGCCATTCAATGCTGAGATTAATGGAACTCCTTCACTGAGCATCCTCATCTGGAGCATCCAGCTTGCTTTTGAGCTGTGAGCTTTAAGACAGATCCTAATAAATGTGATTTTCTTCACCTGAGGAGACTGAAAACCATGTCATATGAGAAACTGTTTAAACAGTTGGAGGATATTAGTGTGGAAATGATTAAGCATGATGGCTATATTCCAGTACAAGAAAAATCATTTGATCTCCTCATTGCTCACCCAAGAAGAAGAACTAACAAATATGAGCCAACGTCTATCTGTCCCATTCAACAGGGACCAGAAGTGTCCCTGTTTTGCCAGATTTCAGATAAGTCCCCTCCATTTTCACATTTTCAGTTTTAGTTTAGCAGAAGTGTTAACTCGCTGCATAATCCTTGAACTTGAACAAAGGTTATTATTCAAACACAACTGACCTAGAATATCTAATTCTAGTAGTAATCATTTGATAAGTAATTCCATATGGACACAGAGTGAATCTAAGTATTTCTTGAGCCTTAAACTATTTCTCAGTATTTCTCATTTTTATTTCTCAAAATACATCATTGTATTCTTCTGTCATACTTAATTGTGCAATCAAGCTGTGTGTACAAGGTGGTAGTTAGATTCCCCAGATACCTGGAAGGCCATGTGTCTCCATGTGGAAGTATAGCAATGGTATTTATAGAAGATTTATTTATTTACTTGAGAGAGAGAGGGCAAGAGCAGGGGGAGGGCCAGAGGGAGGGAGAGAGAATACTCAAGCAGACTCCCCACTGAAAGTAGAGCCTGACATGGGTCTTGATCCCAGGACCTCGAGATCATGACCTGAGCTGAAATCGGTAGTTGACACTTAACCAACTAAGCCATCCAGGTGCCCCGCAATGGGATTTTTAAAAATACTTTATCCCAGTAGAGAGTGTTGGAGCAAGCTTCTCTCCTTTAGAGAGGTAGGGAGATGAGATAGCTGAAATTGGAGCAGGGGATGGATTCAGGAAAGTTAAAGTCTATGTTTGGGCAAAAACTTAACCAGGCAGATAAAGATTGGAACTGCACCTGGGTGGTAGAGAAGACAGACTGCAATTTGTTCAATTGGTAGACGTCTGGATACATTTAGTGGATAAAGGTGGTTCTAAACATAAAAACTAGGTAAAGTTGAGGAAAAGAGAAAACTTTAAGAAAGGTGTGATTGGAGAAGCAGAGGTTGAAATTTGGTGTCTGCACAAACACGAAAGCTAACAATGTTATTGGCATAGCCCTGGGTCCCACCAGGATCAAATACACAGAAAAACTAGTTGGGGTCTATCTAGGAAGAGGAAGCAGGTCAGGCTTAGTTACCAGGCTACTGAAGTCCCTGCAATTCGTGGGAGCCTGGAAAGAATGTGGTCTCTCAGGCCACTTCCATCTAGAAGATAACTAACTGTTCAACCTGTCCCAGTAACAGAGAGTGAACCTAGGAGTATCAGGACCCTCTCTAGGTGAATCCCTGTCCCACACCTACCTCCCATTTCTCCCAGGGTCTGAAGACACACTTGCTGTCAACCTCCTTACAACTTTGAGAGTTGAAGTCGTATTCTGGCAAGGGCTCTATTTCTCTTGACAAATTAATCTTTACATTTAACTCAGTGTAGTCCAAAATATGTTGGAACTCTTTTTGGAGTTTGGAACTCTCATGGGGATGTAAAATGGGGCAGCTGCTTTGGAAAACAATATGACAGTTCCTCAAAAAACAAACAAACAAACAAAAAAAACCCCAAAAAACATAAACTCAGAATTAGCATATAGCAGTGGCACTTCTGGGAGTATACCAAAGAACTGGAAAGTGAGATCTTGAGGTTCATATGTTTGTAGCAGCATTCTTCACAATAGCCCAAAGGTGGGAACAACCCAAATGTCCACTGACAGATGGACGTATAAACAAAATGTGGCATATCTGTACAATGGAATATTGTGAAATAGTCCTTTAAAAAATGAAGTTCTGACACATGCTACAACAAGGATGAACCTTGAAATCATTGTGTTAAATGAAATAACCCAGACACAAAAGCACAAATACTATATGACTCGACTGACATGAGGTAGCTAGAGTGGTCAAATTCAGAGAGACAAAAGTAGAATGGGGGTGACCACAGGCTAGTAGGAGAGAAGATAATGTGAAGTTATTATTTAATGGGTCCAGAGTTTCCATTTGGGAAGATGAAAAAGTTCTGGAGATAGACAGTGATGATATTTGCACAGCAATGTGAAATACTTAATGCCATTGAACTGTATGCTTAAAAATGGTTCAAGTGGTACATTTTATGTATTTGATTTTAAAAAATATTTTATTTATTTTTAGTTTTTGGAGCAGTTTTAGATTTATAACAAAATTGAGAGGAAGGTATAGAGTGTTTCCATATAACTCCTGCCTCCACACATTATTGTATTATCTTGGTGCATTTTTTTACTAAGGATAAATCTACATTGACACATGATAATCCCCCAAGGTCAGTACCTTTACCTTAGGGTTCACTCTTGGTGTAACACATTCTGTGGGTTTGGATAAATGTACAGTGACATACATTCATTATTATAATGTCATAGAGAGTATTTATACCCTAAAAGTTCTCTGTGCTCTGCCTATTCATCTCTTCCTCCCCACCATAGGAACCACTGATCTTTTTGCTGTCTCCATAGTTTTGCCTTTTTCAGACAGTCATATAGTTGGAATCATACAGTAGCTAGCCTTATCAGATTACATTCTTTCACTTAGCAATACGCACTTAAGGTTCCTTCATGTCTTTTCATGGCTTGATAGCTCATTTCTTTTTAGCAATGAATATGGAATATGTCATGTATATTTTAATCATCATTAAAATATCAAAATATGTTGCCTTAGAGAATAATGAACTCTTCATCACTGACAGTGATCAAGCAGAAGCGGTATATATAGAGATAGAGACAGATTTAGATACAGAGATAAAGTTTTTGTTTTATTTTCTTGAGAAGTGTCTTCCAGCTACAGAAACTGGAGGTACAATCCTGGCCCAATCACTTACTAGCTGGGTGACTTTGGACAAGTTAAAATTTCCTCCCTCCTCGGGGATCTGATTTATAAAATATATAGTTCCTAAATTGAAGAGATGTTAGATCAACCAAGTAATATGATAAATACAAAATTGCCCTGAACAATCCATTTTGTGGTTTACCAAATGCCCATTAAATGTTAATTTCTGTTGGGCTAATGTACTGAAAAGTTCCTTACAACAGAATTTATGATTCTAGGAGGAAGTAGCTTTAACAAAAAGTGTTGCTATTTTTATTTTAAGATTCTGTGTGGGTCTCCTGGACACCCATGGAAGACAGGGTTGCAGAAGTCATGTTTCAAGATGGAGACAGAGCTTTTCCTTCTGGCTGGGTCAGTAAAAGTTATGGTTGAAAAATAGGGATGAAGCTGGTGCATTGCTCAAAAACCAGGGAGATGGATTGAGACCAAAGAGTCAGCCAATAATTGGAGAGAGGACATATTAGAAGAGAGAATTATACTACTGGAACAAGTTACAGTTCTTATTAGAGCAGGGATGTGTGAGGAAGTCAGGTGAGAGTTGGGCTAGATGTCCAGGTGCTTCTGTTGTGAGCCTCCTTGCTTCTGAGCTTTGGCATGTGTTTCTTATTTCCTTGCCTGTGCAGTGAGCACCCACTCCTCTCAGTGCTCTCATCAAAATCTCCAAAGCCTTTCCAACAACCCCTAATAGAAATGGAAATTTCCTTCTGCATCCTACACATATTTCTCTCATAGCACATATATCATTTTATTCACTTATGCTGATTCCAACCTATTTATTAAACTTTAAGTGCTTTGTAGGGAGAGGCAATGTCTTCTCTGTCTCCCCAGAAGTGAATTAAATAACAAAGAAGTGCAGACAAGGAGGCTAAAAAATGGACGAGCCAGGCAGACGCTCTGGAGGATTCTTTGAGGGAAAAGAGGTAAGCGGAACGTCATCTCGCTAAATGGCCTTACCCCTTCCAGCATGGAAGATAACTGATGTTTGATCTAGATCTTGAAGAATCAGATAGAAAGTAGTTGCTTTCCTCACTTGACATGACTTTATCTCACATAGTCTGAACATTATCTGAACTTCCAACCACCACGAGGACATTGCATGTTACCATTCCAGTTCCTGGGGGGTCCACGTTTTCCCCGCTGCTCCGTAGATTCCGCAGGATCACCAAGACAGCTTGGGGCACTACCACTGCTTTCCCTCCTAGCCAATGGCTCCCATAGTATAGGCAACACATTAATGATTGTGGGGTGAATGAGTTAATGATAATAATCTCAAGGATTTAACCCCCTACATGGGCCCACTGTATCATCATTATTCTAGCTTCAGGGACCCTGATTTCCCATTCTCAGTCCAGGCAGATAGACTGATGGCTTGGGAGTCTCTACCAGTCGGAAGATCAAGAGTCTGCTTTCTCATCAATTGATCAGCAATTAAATCAAATCAACAGCCCAATCCCTGAATGTAGTGTAGTTTGTGACTTTAAGATCGAAACATACAAAGCCTCAGGTTGCAGCCCAGGATCAGATAGACCTGTGGCATCAGTATAAATGAGACCCGCGACAAGGGTTAGATGCTCCTTGATGTATAGATCCTTAGGAGAATGTCTGCCTCCTTTACACAAGGGGAAAAAAAAAAGTCAACCCTGGGACAGGGTTAGTTTAAGTGTAGTTTAATAGTTTCTGTGTGTATTCTTAGTAAGAGGTATTAGCCTACGGATTTTAATGCAATTAGAATTTAAATTCCAGTTTCTTACAAGAAATGACTTTTCATTAGTACTGTGATCTGAAATGGTTTCAGAAATCCCCTGGCTGCCAAAGCATATATTTGATGCATAGCCTGGATCCCCCTCAGTTAGCATACTTGTATTCATTCATTCATTCATTCATTCAGTATTCATGTATTCATTCATTCAGTGATTATTCAAATAAATTTTAAAGTATGAATGGTATATTGTCTGTTTTCTAAAGAAATTAAAGCTGTAAAATACATCACTAGATAACAGACTCCTCTATTTTATTAGACATTTTATGAAGGAAGTAATTATGTTTTATTAATTTTTATATCATAATACCTTTTATAGTTCCTGGCACATAGTAGGAATTCAATAAATATGTTTTAATGACTAAATAAATTTCCTACTTTTAGAGAGAAAGTTTATCAAACATGAGTGAATACTTTTTCTTACCAAAAGTGAAGAGTGACAATTTCTCATGGTTAATATCACTGGAATTGAAATAGCCACAAAGACAAAATTTAAATATAAAATAGACCAAGTAGTTTAGGATTTCAAAGATATGATGTTAATAGACATTTTCGGGTTCTGGGAGAACCTTCAAAACTACAGCTATAATTGAACGGCTTCTTAAGGAAGTGAGTGTACATGAGGGATTTGAGAGGAGATTGATTACAACTCAGTAAGAGATGTTCAAGAGTTGAGGGTTTTAACAGAATAGAGCAGATTTTGTTTTGAAAAGTAAATGCAAAGCATTCAGGTCATTGTTTTTCTTTGTTTTTTAGGAAAAAGGAAACATGTATAAATCAAAGCCTTAACATATAGAATTCTTTTGGAAAAGCACTTCTAAGAATTATTAAACAATAAAAACACAAGACCTAAGAACCATTTTTGCCAAGGATATTTCTCTTCCTATTGTCTATTATATGTACTTATCGAGCTGTACAGAGAACTAAAGATCATCTAGTCCAGACTGGTTTCTTTTGAGACAAGTAAAGGAGAAAATGTAGAGAATGTCATGAAATGTGAAGGATCTGAGGTTTCAGAGTATTTGCAAATTAGTAAATTAACAGGTCTGCCGTTCCATGGGTGTTGGTGGAAGACACAAGACTTCTGGGTCAGAGGTTAAAGACAGTTTATGACACACAAGAATGACAGTAGTCATCTGTCATTATCTGTGTTCCCAACCCCTCAGACCCAGGACCCACAGGGGAGCACAGAGAAGGCCATCTGACATGTGACACGTAGTGGGTTACATTACAGAAGAGCCCTAGCTTGAGGACTCTGAATCTTTTCTAGAGGGTAGAAAGCATGTCTTCCCTTCCCTCTACAAGAGGATTTATCTTTATTATCCTGAGGAGTAAATGTGCCTGCCCTTTTCTCTGGAAAGAGACACTGTCTTTATCTTCCAAGGCTATTTGCTATCCAAACATCCTTGAAAATACAGCTCAGAATAAAGGGCAGCCGATGCCTCACTGCCAAGATACACACCAGTGTGAGCGATCCATGAAGAATTGTCTCTGACAGAGTGAACTACCTGCAAAAGTCTGCACAGCCGTCTTCAAGCCTAGGCCTCTTTTCACACCACTGTACTATTTCCCCATAAACACCCAAGTCACAACAGCATTTTCAGAACATACAGCCTTTCATTTTCTGGAAGCCTTGCTGCTCCCAATTTCAGAAACTTTGAAATCTTCATGACAAGATTTAGAGAGTCGGTATTGGATATTGTCAATTCCTGAGTCCACATTGCTTTAGTGCTCCCTGTGCTAGACGGTCAATATTGGCTTCCCAATTTCAGTTTTGATAGGATTTGATCAGGTGTCTCTTGAGTCAATGGAAACAGTGGTGGTAGTAAAAAATGGGATAGTACCCAAATGTCAAATAAGCCCAAAAAGAAGGCAGCTCATCGTAGAAGGTGATTCTACTACTTTCTGAGTAAAAGCTCATGTTTTTGGCCAGTCTGAATGTATAACTCTTAGAGATGTAGGTGAAATTCTACGGCTTATTTATAATACTTAAATTAAAATTTTAATTACTTGTACACACTTCAAATCATATACACAATTATATGGTATATTAGTTAAAGGCTTTTCTTCACATATCCTGAAACAATGTCATTCACATTCTTTGCACGCATCTTCAACGTTTAAACCTGCTTTGGGATTACCTAAAGTAATTTTTAGGACTGTCATTTCCACATTCATTTAAGTCCTTTAAAATTCAATAGTTTTTAGTTTTTTTTATGATGTTGTCACTGTAAGGTTTATCTTAAACCATGAATATATTAGGTAAGTTTTTTTTCATCTATGTTGTATGTATGTCATGACCTCTAAAATGGAAGAAAGTAATCTACCCTTTCTCAAAGCTATATTTTGAAACTTTTGAGTACAGTAACTTCCAACATTGGCAAGTATGAGGACATAAACCTGGGCATTAATCCTACATCCAGATTATATTTCTTGCCTCCCCTGACTTCAATCAATTCATTTACCTGAGCTCCAGAAACAATGCAAATAGAATTGGTTGAGAACATGTCAGACTAATGCAGTTTCTTCAAAAGATAGTTAGTTATGAAGTGCCCTGAACCATAAGAGATTTTCTAAGAACTTGTATGTAGGAAAAATTCCACTTTACCAAGAGTTGATTTGAGGGATGGAGGGGAATCCTCACCTTATTATACGTGTGGTGTTAGCTTATTTTATCTGAGTAATTTACAATTCTGAACCTATGTCTCTTATCATTAAAATAAGAAAAACTGTGTATACTCCTTATGTCTTAGCATTGTTAGTATTGGGTAAAATAATGTAAAAGAACTTTACAAACCATAATTTCCATGTGTTTGTGTATTGGCTTATTATGTCTCTTCTCTGTCATTCTTGTCTTGATTATTGTCATCCATGTTCACCTAGCCACTTCAAATTTGGGAGTCAGTTTGGATCTACTCACTTATCAAACTAATGGCCTACTCCTGCTAAGATTTTTCTCTTGGATATATGCTAGTCTTTCTACTTATCTTTTCATAACTACTCCTGGCTTTGTTCTGGACTTGCTCATTTTGTCCTGACAGGCTCCATGATCACCTGGCATGCTTTTCCTCCCAGCCATCAGAGTCACCTGTCTTAAGTGTGAATCAAACCATGTCAGTCCTAAGATTAAAATCTCTAAATGTTTCCCATTTGCCTAAACATACCTAAAGAGCATTTTTTGATACCAAGTTCTAGAAAGAAATGTTCTCTTTAAAAAATGTTCTTTTAAAGAAAACATTTTAGGGGTGCTGGGGTGGCTCAGTCAGTTAAGTGTCTGCCTTCAGCTCAGGTCATGATCTCAGGTTCCTGGGATTGAGTACCACATTGGGCTTCGTGCTCAGAGGGGAGTCTGCTTCTCCCTCTGCCTGCCGCCCTCCCCACTTGCGCTTGCACTCTCTCTCTCTTTCAAATAAATAAATAAAATCTCTCAAAAGAACCATTTTATAGGGAAAAAGAAAATTAGAAATTCTGTAGAGTATATTCAAAACTCTTTTTGTGGACAAATGTTCATTTGCATATTAAAGGCTCTTCGAAGTCCTGGAATAAAGATATTCTTTCTTTTCCCAAATAATGTTATATTCTTAAATTATTCAATGATCAAATTCTTTTGCTTGGCAACCAACATCAGTTATTGCTCTAAGAAAGGCACATAGGACAATGCGAGTCTATAACTAAAGCCCACACTCCTACTAAACATGGTCCAGGGCCTCTCCTGCTCTCTCTCTCCATCCTCCCTTCTCAACTCACCTGTCCTGTTTCCCTTAACCCCAAAACTCTAGTCACTGTCAGCAGAGTTTACAAGAAAAAGAGGGTTTGATTTCTTCATAAATTGAGGTGTAGTCTATGCTCTTTGAGTGCAAATAAGTTGTATTATTTTAGTTTGATATATTTATAGTTGCTCTTAGATGATAATATATCACCTAGTCTTTCTCTTTGAAACAGACATCATCAGGCTATCTGTTCTTTGTAGATAGCACATATATTTCAAAGGACTCATTGACGACTAGGTTTCTTCTTTAGATTGATACTTTAAGAGCAAACACCTATTGGAATACATTACTGATTCACACTAATGGAAATAATTCCGTTGGAATTATTGGAAAATAATGGAAATAATGGGTGGAAAATCAGCACATGGTATATCAACTTCTCAAGCCTCTGTGTCGTTAGTATCTCAGGTATGGATATGGAAGAAAGGCTGGGATTAGGTAACTGATGGTTTCGCCATGAAGTACATAAGTTTTTAAGATTGAGAGTTGAAGCTAATTAATGTTCTTTGACTTTTTTTTTCTTTACACTCAAAGGACCTGAAGTTAGTAGTTTCATAATTAGGTTGTTCTTCATTTTCAGACAGAAATTAGACATGATTAGGAATGCTGAAGTACTGGGCAGGTCAATGGCGCATCATTATTAGAGCCATTTAATGCATTTTAATGGTAGTTGATAAGGTACAAAATGCTACGTAAGCCAAAAGAAGAAGTTTTATTCCATTTTATGTGAAGTGTAGATATAAATGAACTCACATTTGCATTTTGTATGCATTAGTTCAAAAAATTAAACATTTCCTCTTAGATGTGAGTGGTGGAATATGTAACTTGTGAGAGATGAGCACTGCTGAAGCCAGCACCTCTCCACAAGGTGCAACTCCTGACCTGCGCATACAAACTGTCCTTCCCAGGGAGTGAAGGAAAAGATGTCTTCAGCACCTGGGTTGCTGAAGAGCCATGCTTTACGTTGTAAAGTCGGTCAGTTGAGTAAATAGTTCATTCCACTTATATTCTCATATTGTTAATAAATATAAAATAGTAATATTGTCTTATTTACATCAGGCTTATAGATTTCACTGATTTATACTGGGAAGAAAACACACAAAGACAAGCAAAAACTATAGTGCAAATATATCTTGCGCTAAGAAAGATCCCTCTTTCGGGGCACCTTGGTTAAGCGTTTGCCTTTGGCTCAGGTCATGATCCTGGGGTCTTGGGATCGAGCCCTGCATCAGGAACTGGGCTCAGTGAGGAGTTTGCTCCTCCCTCTCCCTCTCCCTCTGCCTCTCCCCCCCCACTCGTATTCTCATTCTCTTGCTCTCTCTCAAACAAATAAATAAAAATCTTTAAAAAAAGGAAGATTCCACTTTCTTAGCCTTGCTTTTAAAGCTTTTTATTAATTCCCATGTACATTAGATAATATTCTTATATTTAAGAATTAGTTTTCTTAAAGAACTAAGTATTGGAATTTGAAGTGATCAATAAATAATATCCTTTCTGTTGGCCTAGTTTGGAAAAGAGACCTAGGCACAGGCAGATGGAGATAAAAATAGCGTTTTCTGCTTTTAACCTCAAAAGAGCTACTGGAGCTTATAGCGTATATCTGTTGGTAAGTTAAGTGGTTGTATTAACATTTCATGATGCCCAAGCTAGACCATAGACCAGCCCATCAGAGGGGAGATTCGAGTCTGCAGGGAAGAGACACTTATCCAGGATGGCTGCCTCTTTGGTCCAAGGGAGGAGGACAGAGACAATTCCCCGTGCTCCCCGAGCTGAGAGCACCAGTTGCTGTCACCTACCAACTGACTGTTCCACAACTCCACAACTGAGGGGAATAATACAGATGAGACAAGAGCCAGAACAAGTCTTCTCTGAGAAACCAGAAGAGTGGCAGCCAACATCTTCTCCACTTACACACTCTCACTAATACTCCAGATGTTGGTAACACACTGTGATTTTTGGTAGGTGCACACACCCTTTACTCTTTTCTCTCAAGATGCCACTGCCCTGTCGTCTTACAGGAAGCCATGGGGAACCCAAGTGTGCCTTCATTCTGCTTCCCTGTTTGAAAGGTAAATGAAGCTTGTTGATAAAATTCCTGCTTGAGGGCGCCTGGGTGGCTCAGTGGGTTAAAGCCTCTGCTTTTGGCTCAGGTCATGATCTCAGTGTCCTGGGATCAAGGTCCACATCGGGCTCCCTGCTCAGCATGGAGCCTGCTTCCTCCTCTCTCTCTGCCTGCCTCTCTGCCTACTTGTAATCTCTCTCTCTCTCTCTCTCTGTCTCTCTCTCTCTGTCAAATAAAAAAAAAATCTTTAAAAAAAAAGCAGGTTTCATCGTTTAAAAAAAAAATTCCTGCTTGAGAGGACAGAGCTGGAGTCTGGAGCTATCACAATATAAATGGCAAAGGAGGAACAGTGCTGGCAACAAACTCTTTAATGTCCAGTAGCCTCAGCTGTGACATCTCTCTGTGACCCATGTCGCTACTCGGTCTACCACATCAGAAAACGCACCTGAGCGTAATGCAGCCTCACCGCGCTTGGCCTGGAGCCCTTTCCAGGTTCCACACAGTGCAGTGCCCCTGGGGGAGGGCTTCCAGGGAGAGGCAGAGGTGTCTGTCTGGATTATGAAGCTGCAGGCTAACTATCACACTGCGTAGCTACGGTTCATCGTGGGAACGTCTGCGTCTCTACCTGTGGGATCTCCACACAGATGGACTGCTTACTGATGGAGCTTCCCCAGCAGCTTCTGCTTAACCCCCTAATTATTTAAGATCAAAGAACATTTCAATCAGGACATAATCAGGCAGGGTTGCTTGAAAGAAAACCAGCATTTTTTCCTTTGGAAACAGTGAATCGCTCTTTCATGATAGCTATTGAGGGCATAGGAAGGCAGAAATAAGTAGTTCATAAACCTCATGGTGGTTCTGAACAGCAAGAGTCTTTACTCTTTTCCTAATGGATTATAATGCAGGTGTTTAGAATGGGTAGGCAGGGCGCCTGGGTGGCTCAGTCGTTAAGTGTCTGCCTTCGGCTCAGGTCATGATCTCAGGGTTCTGGGGTCAAGCCCCCGAGTCAGGCTCCCTGCTCAGTGGGGAGCCTGCTTCTCCCTCTCCCCCTTTAAAAAAAAAAAAAGAAAAAAGAATGGGCTAGGCACTATTCTAAGAGCCTTAATTAACTCATTTAATGTGAATTAACTCATATGAAGCATCAGAACAATCCATCAAGTTTATACCAACTTTATTATAATTTATACTTTTTTTTAAGATTTTGTTTATTTCACACAAAGAGAGACAGAAAGCAAAAGCAGGAACACAAGCGGGGGTAGTGGGAGAGGGAGAAGCAGGCTTCCTGCTGAGCAGGGAGGCCGATGCAGGGCTCGATCCCAGCACCCTGGATCATGACCTAAGCCAAAGGCAGATGCTCAATGATTAAGCCACCCAGGTACCCCTATAATTTATACTTTCATATTATAAAAGAAAAAGAATGGGGTTCTTAGAAGGTTAGATAACCTGTTGAAATTCATCCAGTTAGAAAATTGCAGAACAAGGGCTAGAGAGGGCCGCTTAGCCAGCGCACGTAACCCCCATAAGAAGTCTCTTCTCAGCAGTGTAACGTAATTGTTTGTTATCCCTAATAAACTAAATGCAATTCTAGAAAGTGAAATCTGTGACTTGTTGTTACTCAGTAAGTTGTAAAGGAAATTATAACTAATGCCATTTATTAAAAAAGATGTTTAGTGTTTGGTTTGATTTCAATGGCATTTTTAGTAAATGAACTTGTTTTTATGGGACTTGGTCTTAAGTTTGTGGATCATTTGCTTTATCTGCCTTTCGTGTTCATATCTGAAGTACTCCATGATTTATTTGGTTGTTTGCTTTTTACTATTGGTCTTTTCTTCCCTCCGCTGGCATAGTAAGCGTCATGGAAGACGTGCGTGGCAATACTGGAACTCCTTAAATATTTGTTCAATGACTAAATGAATGAACCAAGTTAAGAAGTTATTTATCTAGCCTGCGGTGGCCCATTTTCTTTCTTGCTGTAGCTTCCAACAGAGAATAACTGCTAATAACTCAAATTTTTTAGGGAGTCGAGACAAGCGAATTAGTGAAAATCCTTGCAAGTCCATGATTTTGTTAACTGTACTTAATGACTCATATTCTTAATACAAGTATGTGCTTAGTGATTCATATTCTTAATATAAGTACATACTTATTTATTTTTAATTGATGTAAAGTGAAGTGAGCAGTGAAGAGTTAAGTGTTTAAAAATAAAATTTCCTCTGCCATTCACAGCAGTTGCAATAATGAACAATCTTGTGCCTGTTTCTGCCTCTAGACTTTGTATGTGTGGTTTCCTCTTCCCATACTGCTCACTTCCTCCCCTTTCCCCTTTAGGTCTTAGCTTCCATGTCTCTTCCTCTAAGAGGCATTGCTAGGCCCTCCAAGATGGACTGTACCACCTGCTCTTGTCACCTTTATAATGTACTGTAACTTATTCTTTTGGTCCGTTTCCCCCAACTAGACTCTATACAGTGGATCCTTGATCAGCACAAGCATTAGGGGCACCAATCCCTCTCCCCCCGACAGTCTAAAATCCACATATCAATTTTGTCTCCCCCAAAATGTAACTACTATTTATAGGAAGCCTTACCAAAAACATAAACAATTGACTAACACATATTTTATGTTATATGTGTTATGTACTTACTGTATTCTTATAATAAAGTTAGCTAGAGAAAGAAATGTTATTAAGCAAACTATAAGAGAAATACATTTACAGTACTGTACTATAAAAAATCCACATGTAAGTGGACCCATGTGGCTCAAATCTGTGTTTTTCAAGGATCACCTGGAGTTCTTGATGGTTGAGATTCTCTCTAGCACCTAAGGTAGTATCTGATACAGCAAAGAATTTCAATAAATATTGAGTGAGTGAATGAATGAGCACCAACAGCTAAGCAAGTAGGTGTGCCATTAGAATTACTCTCAAATAGGGATGCCTGGGTAGCTCTGTCGGTTAAGCGTCTTCCTTTGGCTCATGTCATGATCCCATGGTTCTGGGATCGAGCCCCGGGTCAGGCTCCCTGTTCAGTGGGGAGTCTACTTCTCCCTCCCCTTCTCCCTCTGTGCCTCCTACTCATGCTCTCTCTCTAAAATAAATAAATTAAATCTTTAAGAGAAAAGAATTACTCTCAAGTAATAGGAAATGAATTTGGAAAACAGAATAGAAGCAGGGGGCTGGAATCAGAGGGACGAGCTCAGACTATTCATCAGAACTCAAGTGATCACAATGGTTTCTGGCTTTTAAAGAGCTGGACATGTATCTATCAACTTACGCCAGGTAATTTCCAGTCTTCTGTGTCAATTCCAGAAGCAAGGAGAATGGACTGTAGCACCAAGGAGAATGGACTGAGCACAAATAGCACTCGGGGTGGGGGGGCAGGGAACAGCAGTTGCTGTCCCTGTGAGTCCCACACAGGGACAGTTTCTCAGTTGGGTATGGCAACCCATGAAACGGGAAACTGCAGAACAGAAATCATACAGTACAAAAAATAAATTGAGGACACCATAAGGTAGAGTGAGTTAAAGGAATAGTGTGGGAGGACAGGAAAGGAAGAGCGTAAGTGAAAATACATAGAGAGGGCAGTAAACCTCTGAAAGAAACAGTAATAACTGAGCTCTGTTCTACAGACAAAGGTGCCCTGTAGCTCATGCTTAGTGATACTGTTCCCATTCTTCTCTTGTGACTCCCTCTGTGCACACTTAGGGCATCTTCTGGGACTTTTGATTCTCTTGGCAGTGAATCAGCATGATGATGGCCAGGGTCTTATCACTGGAGATACTTTTCTGGAATATCTTCTATCTTTGTCATCCACAGTTCAGATTTCACCTTGCCCGAACCCTTTAACTGGGAACACTGGGTGACTACCTAACTGTCTGGAGCCACAAACATTCAGTCTTTCTGGACCTTGATGTTGTCCTTGTAGCTGTTCTTCTCCTTGAAGAGTTGGGTGAAGCCCCAGTACTGCCCCATGGCATGAACATGCCATTAACCATGTGTCCGCATGTTCTAAAATGCTACTCAAATCTTAATGATTGGCATAGATAAAATATATTATTCAAAAATTATAATACAAAGCTGTAAATTTCATGTTTCTTAAATTATCAGAGGAAAGAGATATCATTTCTACCTGAAATGATCACACCAAAATGCCAGGGATTAGAGGAAAATAATTTTGTGTCTGTCGCACAAGCCAACCCCTGAACAAGCCAACATTTATCATAAATTCTATTGGTGAATCTACTATCTCAATAAGTTAGTCTCTTTGTCTAGCAGAAGAAATGAATTGCTAGTCTGAAATGAGAAAATTGTTTAATCAGTTCTTAATGTCTTTCTATTTTTCAATACAGATTAGAAATAGTGAAAAAACCTATGTAGAATGATGCAGTGTAACATAATAATGGGAAATGGTTACCCAGAGGACATTTCTCATTTGATTTTCCTTCTCTGTCTAGAGGTTTATGTGACTTTAAAATTTTTCATGTAGCCTTTTCTTTAAAACCCATTGGGGTATAAGGAAAAGGGAATGTTTATTAGGCATGTTAATGAGTGAATGAATAGTTTTCTATACGTGCTCCGTTGTAGTTCCATTAAATGAAAGCACTAAAACAAATTAGGGCATTACTTCACGTGTATATTAATAGATTCAAACCTATTAACATACCAAAAGTCAATTAGCAAATTGAGACTTATAGCAATGCCTTAAAGGTGGTGTGAAATTTTTTAAGTTTTTCCCCCCCAAATCCTTCAACTTCTCTAACTTGGAAAGTTCATGAAACTGTAGAATGTGATCATGAAAAGTTTAGCAAAGCCAGTGCTCTTTTTTATTAAAATTGTTGGCCTACATCTAACTCCTTGTAATTTTAGACATCGACTGGAATCCGGAGTTTAGATTTTATTTATTTTTAAGGGTAGCAGCTTACATGATAGACTTCAACATTTTCATATAGTTGTTGCTCTCCTCCATGGAATTTCAAAATCATTACAGGTTATTTTGCTTTTCTATTCTCCCCATTTTAATCGATTTTATTACCTATGGGATATTTCAATTCCATAGTTCACTTAAGCTTTTCTTGCTTCAAGCAATTAAAATATACATGTCAAACACCTGTATTTGCGGAGGCATTGTCCAAGCTGTTCTTCAAGACCAATCAGTAGAGCTTAAAGGTGGTTGGTTAAAAGATTGGCTCCAACAGGGACTGATTTATAATTCTTAAAAGATATCAGAGGATGAAGAATCAAAAGAGACAGCATCTAAAAATTGGAATCTAGTTACCTTGATTTTCAAACCATTTTCCTTCATTTTATAATTGAGAGGGTTGTTTAAATTAAAAAGATTTTATCTTTTATGTGCATTATTATTTTTATGTATTTCAAGCATGCAGAAAACATATATATTAAAAAAAACCTCAAACATCTGTGTATCTCTTGCCAATCCCATTTTCTCCTGTCCTCCGCATTGTAACATTTGGTGTTTATTTTTCCCAATAATCTTTTTATATTTTATATTTATGGACCTATAAACAGTATGGTATTGTTTTGCATACTTAAGTGTTATTTAAATATTAGTACATAAAATTTAAATATGTGCGGTATCACACTATTATTGCTTTTTCTGCTGAACCTAATGTTTTTGAGATTTATCCGTGTCGACACATGCAGGTCTAGTTCACTTATTTTCATTTCTTCACAGTATGTTATGCAGAAGAATGGACATTTATGTTGTTTCCAGTTTTATTATTACAAACTCTGGCACAATGAGCCTATCTATCTATCTATCTATCTATCTATCTATCTATCTATCTCTATATATTGATATATATATATATATGGAGAGAGAGAGTCTGTATATATATATATACAGATACATAAATATATATATATATTTATTTGTATATATATACATGGGCCTGTATATGTATCTCCTATACACATGCTGCAAGAGTTTCTCAAAGCTTATAGCAGTGAAATGGATAAAGCATAGCCTAAGCACAAATCTTCAGCTTTACCAAGTCCTAATGTTGCAATTTGCATTCCTCCCTGCAGGATACTAGAGTGGGTATTGCTCTGCTATCTCAGTGCTTTCTGACCCTAAGTTTTTGCTTATCTTTTGAGTATGAAGTGATATCTCATTGATTCGATTTGCATTTATCTCAGTAGTGTGAGCTTGGGCATTTGCAAATTTGCTTTATATATTTTTCAAAAATACTCAATGAAAGTGCACTCATTAAAAAATTGGAAAAAGAAAACTCAGGAAGAAAAAGATTGTCTGTCGTTTCATTATTTATGGATAACTACTACTTGCATTTTCTATTTTAACACATTTCCTCACTATCTCATTTCTTTTGAATATTGTTACTCATAGTTATGACTACACATCATATATTGATTTTAAACAGAATTAATTCATGTTCTAGATGGAAGATAAGCTAGAAAATATTTTTTTCTGGATGAATTATTAGTCTGCACCATAAAAGAAAAATGACATATGACATTCAATAGGTTTCAGATGTGCCAAAAAAAATGTTCACCAAGTACTGTGACAGTGTTGCTTACTGTAACAATGTGGCTTTTATGAAAGGAAGAAAAGAATGTTTTGATTAGTAATTCTAACTCCATATTCAGCATTGTTATTTAAGGAATATTACCAAGAATGGAATAATGAACACCATCTATTGTATGAAATAATCATTAAAATTGCAAAACATTCTGTTTGAACTGTGGGCATGAATGCAGTTTAAGAAACTCATTTCCTGTGACCAGGAGTGGGACAGATCCAGAAGAAAAGCTGTAGGAATGGTGTAAAGTCCAGCAGCCCCCTGCACAAAATACTATGGATTTTTTTGCTTTGAGATTGAAACCCAGTAAAGGTGGATTCACTAGTCCAGCCTTATCTGAGCCCTGAGTTGTAAATGTGTTTCTGATCAAGACTGACTGTAGTAAAATCTTAAAGAACATTTATAAACATGAGTACATACATGTGACATGTCCTGAGCCTTAGCATAACTTGGTTTTAACCCTTCTGTTGCTTTAACACAACAATAACAATGGGTTGACAACTCACTAAGCCATCTTATTCACAAAGTTCTGTCAATCTTCTGTCCTTTTGAATTTAATGTCCCAGGAAAGCCAAACCCAGGCAACTTATTTCATTGTTGTTGTGATTTTGGGGATAGCCTGTTTTCTGATTTCACTCTTTCTTTCCTTGTCTGTCTCTCTCCTGTTCTCTCACCCCTCCTGTTCCCTTTGTCTTTCTTCTTCTTCTTCTTCTTCTTCTTCTTCTTCTTCTTCTTCTTCTTCTTCTTCTTCTTCTTCTTCCTTTCTTTGTCCTTTCAAGATACATATATGTCACTACATATATGTCACTACATATATGTCACTACATACATGTCACTTTCTGGGTTTTTTGGCTGGAGTGAAATTTGTGATTATATGCATAGTAAGAACTTGAAGATTTCTTGAGTCAAAGACTTAGTTCCATTTTCTTTTATTATGACTTCCGTTTCAGTTATTGCTTCTTTCTCAGGGACAAGTACAGCCCGTGGTTTAGAGAGCTATCTTCTGCTCTCCATACTTCTGGTGATTTTCTTGTTTTAATGTCTTTAGTTTTTCTTCTGAATTCTGGGAGAACTTTCCATGTGCTCCAGTTTTTTTTTTCCATGTATCTTCTGAAATGTAAATTTCTGCCCTTCAATGTGGATTTTAATTCTGGTTTTGCATTTTGTAGTAATTTTAATACACTTGAATTCATTCCTTATTTCATATGTCTCCATTTTATTGCATGCTGTTGTTTTTAATTTCAGCCTATTCTGCTTTCTGTGCACTAGTGAAAATGTTAAAGAAGTTTCTAAAATTTACTCCTGATAACTATGGTAGATTCTTTTCAGCGATTTACCTCTCTTTCATTTTATTGTAGACTAGGCTGTCTTTCCTTTCTTTGACAAGGGCTTATCAAGATGTCATTGCTTTTCTGTTTTGCTTTTTTCCCCTATTTTCTAATATTTAATGATAGAAACATGTGTCAGAATATAACTTAGTCCTGGTTTAATCAATCAACATAAAATGCCTTTCACTCTGATTAGATTTTCTGGAATTGAGAAAAACAGTATTGATTAACTGACGATTTTAACAAGGAATTTATGAATATGTAGATATACATGTGAGTCTTTTGTCTCTCTGTGTATGAGTGTTTGCTTAAAAAAAGGGGAAAATGTATTTTAGGTTATATGCAGATGTATACTTCAATAATATTTAGTCATATACAGAAGACATTAATTTTTACTTTCATTACTCTAAAAATGTACAAAAATGCCATAAGTAGATGCATCTTGATTTCTCTTAGTGATGTTCTTTTTTTTTAAGAGGGTGAGTTCATTATTTTCTCTGAACTTTGTACTAATATATTTCCTATTTATGTTTCTAACAAATACCTGATTTTCTGCTTGAAGGAGAAAGCTGTCAGCTGAATGAATATCTTTAGACATTTTTGTGCTTGTGAATATTCACATCACACATTTTATGTTAAAATTAAGTAGCTGGAGCAATAGATGTTATTTAACTAGGGGTATACTTTCTTATAGTTTTGATATAATTTGAGTTTTATATGCTTGTTTATATTCTGGCTTCATCCTGAAATAGTGTTTTTGATTCTTCTTCTTTTTTTTTTAATGTTTCCAGGTTGTTTTGCAAAGATGGCAACCAATTACAATCTAATAAAATCATAACTTTATGAAGTATTTACAAAAGAGCAGAACACACATAAAGACAGAGATAGATCACCTTGGGTAACACTCTGTCAAGTAGGAGCTATAGTTAATATTTTATTAAAACCAATTTGCATGAAGACATTTATTTTTAAAACAATAGCTAGCGTTTACTTTCATTATGGCACAATGGAAAACTTTCAATACTAAGGGAGGGCTGAAGGAATTCTTGTCCTATCTCTTTTCTGTGCAAGAAATAAGTCTCAGGTGTTTGCCTAGATATAAAGGTAAAATCAAACATCTTTCCATTTACCAATGCCTGATTTTTTAAGGGTGCAGTAATAGGTTCAAACAGGCTCTGCTACTGGGAGCTCAATTGCACTCTGTTACAAGTGTGCATTTATTTGAAGAAAAATAGGCTTTAAATGTGGGCTTAGGGTAACCATTGAAGGAATTGATGCTACCTTCAAGTTTACAGTAAGAAAATGAAATCTGGGCTATATCAGAAGAGTAAAAAAAATTCTCAAAGCCAACTATAATCTCAAGGCCAGAGGCTCTAAAAGGGAGCATAGTTTAAGAGGGATTCAAAGATCTAAAAAAGGAAAACTTGACCATATAACCTTAAATCTTCTTAATGACAAAAAGGAGACCTATAAAATTATAAAATACCCTTCAGTTTTGGAATGGATAAATAAATGGTGGTATGTCCACAAAATGAAATAGTGTTCAGCAATATAAAAGAATGAATACTGAAATGAACAAAATGGGTGAATCTCAGATACACCAAACTAAGTAAAATAAACTGGACTACATACTATATCATTCTATTTATAAAATATTCTGGAGAAAGCAAAGCTATAGGAAAAGTGATTGCTAAGGGCAAGAGCGATTTTATTACAAAGGAGCAAAAAAGGAATTTTGTGGGGGTAATGGAAACATTCTATATGTGGATTGTGGCAGAAATTAGCTCATTCTCTGCACTTAACACTATTTGCAGAACTGTCCACTAAAATGGTTGCATTTTACTCTTATGGTAATTATGCCTTAAATTTAAAAATGGAAAATATATGGCTTCAAAAGGTATTCAAATTAACAAAAGGCCAATAAAGGTGAAAGAATATATCAATTTGTATTCGTAGTCTGGGTATAAAAATAAATATTGAGTTAAGAGCGCACACGTGTGTGTGTGTGTGTGTGTGTGTGTGTGTAATCATTTCAAAAGTCATTCCTAATAACATTGAGTATGTTCTAAGACTTAAATTTCCTTTTGCTTTTAGTCTATCTAAACCCTGGAAGACAGATGTATAGAATCTAATCAGTGATTGTAAGAAAGAGATGATCTGGTATTAGAAACTAAAGTAGACTTTACTGGCATGAGGCTTCTGAGAAGAACAATTGATAGGATTTAA
Source organism: Ailurus styani (assembly GCA_002007465.1). Classification (NCBI taxonomy): domain Eukaryota; kingdom Metazoa; phylum Chordata; class Mammalia; order Carnivora; family Ailuridae; genus Ailurus; species Ailurus styani. The sequence goes on along the minus strand of LNAC01000530.1, from coordinate 837,500 downwards.
TTTTGATATGACCCAGTTGGGAAATTCTGGAGGAAGTTGGAAAGAAAAGCTCCAAGTCTCAGACAGTGTGAATGCTGCATTCCCCTCCGTGCTGTGTTGCCTGTGATATGTGTCTCCAAAGCCTCTTGCCTTTCCATGGTGGTTTAGTTGTAGTTTGATTTGAGTATAAATAAGACTTTTTGGATGATCCAAACAATTTTTACGAGTGTGGTTAGAATATAGGAAAGTCATGGTCCTATAATATATGATGTTGCTATTTATTTACTCCTAGTGGTCTGTTGGTACCTATTAGACCTAAGAAATCACTGCTGCTGTCCTAAGAATCAGAAAACACAGTGCTGCTTCTAAAAAGTGCTGAAAGTAAGGAAAGGAAGAATTTAATAATATGTATTATATTCTCTCCTTCCCCTCCTCCAACCATATTTGCACATATAATATTTTTTTCCTCACAAATCATTCAGTAAGCAGGCATAATTTATTTATTGCTTGAAAAGGTGTCTTTCATGTAAATTTCAACTGACTTTCGGGTTTCTGAGTAAGAACTTAAAAATTTTTGTTAGTGATGTGTGACCTGAAAGTCCTGTTGGACTTTTCATTGAGACCATTGAGTAATCCCGAAGACTAGCTAAAGTGGGGTAGAGCATTTCACTGCATTTTTATCGTTATTTGGATGACTTCCCTCCACTTTCTTCACAATTAAAAATAGTCAAAATTGTCAAAATAGCCAAAGTTCTGGTGCTGAAGGATGCCAATCGTGTGAGGTGCTATGTTTTATCTCAAATATTATCTGTTTTTGGTCCAGGTAAATAGAGGTTACTCTAAAAGACTGTAGAATTGTAGATGAATTTTGAAAAATAAGAAAGTCTTATGCTCAATGTTCTATCATTAAATAGATAAAATATGGACTAGAAAATTCTCCTGGCCAGGTTGAGTTTTATGGACTCCAGGAAACAAACTGAGGGTTTTAGAAGGTAGGGGGGCAGGGGGATGGGTTAGCCCCGTGATGGGTATTAAGGAGGGCACATAGTGCATGGAGCACTGGGTGTTATAGGCAAACGATGAATCATGGAACACTACATCAAAAGCTTATGAAGTACTGTAGGGTGACTAACATAACATAATGGAAAATAAATAAAAAATATAAGAAGATTTCTATGTTGAAATCCTCCTATCTTTATTTTAAAAGTCAATATGATTTCACAAGAGTTACTAGAATTCTTAGAGTAACTATCAGAAATCTCATCTACTGAGCAATATTTTTTGGACCCTTTATTCTCATTGGGAGGGCAGAGATTATACTAATCTATTTTGCTCCCATGTCTTACTGCATTCTGCCAGCTTGGAAATTTAGAACCTTTCTAAACCAAGACTTTTGGATAAGTTATTTCAGACTTTCAGTGTAGTTTCCGGGAAGAACCTTTCCAGTGGAAATAATGGATCATTTGATGGAAAGTTGCAAGGCAAGCAAAGCAAATCAAAAACTTACTTAAATGAAGATGTAGGTTATACTTTATTGCACCAAGGAAATGAGTGGTCATTAATTGCAGCAGTCCATCAACAAAGGCACTTTCTTATCACAAAGGTGTTCATTGTCACTTCAGTAAGTTGTAGACTTGACTCCCTGTGCCCTCTGTAAAAATTATACTTCTTGACCTCAGAAAGCCACCCAGCTTACAATACAATACATACTCACAGTGAGAATGGCATTAGTGGCCTTCTTTGGAAGAAAACCACTTTGGCTAGTGCAATTCACTTAAAATTCCACACAATATTTTCATTACTAGACCATGAATTTCTGCTGCGTCTGAGTCTTAATTCATTCATATCAACAATTGCAGTCTAATTTGGGTAAGCCTAAATTGTTAAAATTATGCCTTGTTTTTCCCAGAAGCAAGGCAATCCCTCAGGTGCCTGAGAATTCAGGAGTCTAGGCCAAGAAGGATAGTTTGGCAGCTTTAGCAAAGTGAGTGTTTTCCCCCTAGGCAGGTTGCTGCTAGTTTTCAGCAATGAGTTTGAACCGTGAAATGAGGGCTTCTTAGTGGCAAACTGTGCATCCATGCAATTGTTTGACTTTATAGCTTCCCAGTGTCCTCTAGCAAAGGAAGTCCTGACAAATGACGCAATCCTAGAGGCAGGGGTGGGGAGTGGGTTTGGATCGTTGAAAGGCATCCGCCAAAGCCTCAGTCAGTGGAACCTCAAGCAAATGTGTTGTTAAAATTCCAACTTTTAACCTAACTCTAGTCAGCAATGTTACAGCAGATTACATGTGACAGCCCGTGTGTCACGGCATGGATGGCAAAGCTACAGCATCTCCCTGTCCCATTTATTTGAGTGAAGTGGACGATTTGAACATCGAACTTCAGGAAAAAATATTCACAGCTAAAATCCACTACACAAAGAGCTACCCAGTCTTGGGACAAGATCTACACTATATATATGTATATATATCTATATCTATATCTATGTATAGATATCTCTCTCTCTCTATATATATATATATACATATATATATGTGTATATATATATATATATATATATATATATATATATATATATATATATATATCTTTCTCTCTTTGTCAGAGAGAAAGAGAGAACACAACCAGGGGGAGGGGAGGAGCAGAGGGAGAAGCAGACTCCCCGATTCGGGACTTGATCCAGGACCCTGGTATCATATCCAGAGCCGAAGGCAGATGCTTAATCGGCTGAACCACCCAGGCATCCCTCACAATGTTTATTTCCTTTATTTGCAGGTTTGTTAATCCTTTGAGTATTTCCTATGTGTAATTGCTCTGTTCTCTCCTATCCCAAATTTAAAAATCCCTGTTCCTTTGATTGAGATGCATTATTTGAAAAAAACCAGATGATTCTCAATGTTGAAATCAAAGTCAGTCTTATACATTTTGAATTAACCAGACAGGCTTTTTCACCTACCACCTCTTCTTCAGCCAGTATTTTTCAGCTGAGACATTTGAATCTGTCACCTATAAAATGGGAGCAATATGATCAGGCCTCTGTTCCTCATGCAATGTGAAGATCAATTATTTCAGGTCTGTGAACACTGTGAAGTACAGCACAAAGTCTATCTGTTAACATTGAACAGGCGCTGCAGACGTTTGCTTTGAAAACATGTTTGAAACCCTTAGCTGGCATGCCCTGGCAATGAGCAAAGTGAACCCCACTCCACAACAGTGATTCTGGGGAACGGGCTATGGCGAGAGCTCCAATTGGACAGTGGGAGCTGGTTGTCCGGGCTACTCAGCAGATGTGAGCCTGCGAATCATTTATTCAAGCAATGAGCTTCAGCTGGTTATTGAGTCATAAGAGCACAATTGTGCTATATTTAGGACCATCAAGTGTCAATCCTACCTACTTAATTTACTGTTTCAAGAGACTGGGATTACATAAGCAAAATATATTCAGAACATTTCCTACCGCCGGGAGAGGCTACTTGGGATAAAGCCCAAGCAGTTCCAGGAAGAGTCTTTGAAAATGTTAAGATGGGTATGTCACATGCACTCTTAGAACTCCAATTAGAAAAACAAAATGTATTGGATGACAACAACTTCTCAGGATTTGTTTTGGAGAAAACTTCAGTCCGTGTATGTGGTTGCTGCTGTTTTGTGTCATTTTTGTCTGTAGCAGTTTGGCTGATTCTTTCTGTGACCTTGTGTTTGCTTGAGTCCATGCACGAAGTTCTTACTTGATATTGGGCCCTACATTAGGTACTGGCAACACAGCAAAGGAGAGCAGACATGATCCCTGTCACTAATGAAAATCATTCAGATAAAATACAAAACATAGAACAGCCACTGTTGAGAGCTACCACGGCACAGTGCGTCGGGCTGTGAGGACTTCCCCATCAAAGAGAAAGTCACTACAAGAGACTGCAATGTCTCTCACTTTACTCTGGGATTTAAGTGTTCCATGTTCATGGACACTCTGCATGTGACATACTGTGAGGTATTAACAACTAACAACTAACCTCTGATTTGGAATTCAGAAAATGTTCATCTCTACAGAAAGGCCTTCCCTGATATCCTAAACTCTTTAGCCTCTTTTATTACCTTCACCCTGAATATATCCTCTTCATGGTGACTCCCGTAGGTCTAGGCCCAAATTGCATCTCCATCCGCTCACACCTTGTTGCCATCATCCCCAGGGAACTGAAATTCCCTCCCTTTGAAAATCAGGTTTTCTAAATAGAAACTCCTGAATGATACATTCCTCTCCTCAGGGGCCTGCCGTTGTCTGAGACACCCTGCATCTCAGCCCATCTGTGATGCTCCCATGACATTTTCTCTGTGGACGATCTAGGTTCAGACTCGTGTTTTCACACGTAAAGCTGTGATAGTGAACTCCAAGTCTTGCTTCTGGACTCAGATGTCCAGCCTATATCCTTATTGGAAAGGTCCTGCCATCTCCTATGCTGTCATGTGGTGCTATGACTCCAGACCTGGTTGTGACAGTTACTTCCCTGAAGGAAGAGTGAGTGCAGCCAGTGGATAGTCAGAAGCAGTGCGGATGGCCACCTTCAGGAGGGAGGTGATACTTGAGTTCATCCTTCACAACAGATTGAAGTGAAATGGGCAGAGAAAAAGGAAAAAGGATGAAGGCATTTACTGGTTGAAAAAATATCATGGGAGCATAAATGTCAATGGGAAAATGCCCAGGCTGTACTGGAAAACAGTGAATAAACTTGTAGGAACTTTTTGGTTCTCAGCACATTTACTGCATGCCAACCACATGCTAACCACCCACGAGATGTTGGAAATTGTGACTAAGGTGACTAAGATTCTCCATTCTTCAGAAACTGACGGGATCTGAAAGGAGAAAGAGGACCATATTATGGTGCTGTCAAAGGCTGAAATATGATCTGACCCCGTTCTTTCTGTAAAAATACATTTTGGATGTGGCTATGGATGATTTAAATAAATAATATAAAACATTTTTTGTCTAGATTGTGGTGAATTTATATCTAATCTTACTGTCTTATTTAGAATGGGGTCTGTGAAAGATAACTCTCTTGAGTCACAGTAGCTATTTTTATGCTTAATTACTTTATGTATATATATTTTTTCTCTATAGAGCGTGAAATAACCCAGTAGGAAGACCCACATTTTATGCAGATGAAGCATTCTAAACTTTTTTCATGAAGTTCTGTCATTAGAAAACTTTAGTATATAAGCATAAGTTTTGATGAGGAGGTTAATGTAATGGAAAATTAACAATAGAATAAAAACACATTTTACTATCTAATTAGCATTTAATTAGGACTGAATTTTCATTTCTTCTATTAAAAAATGTTGATTGCTGAGACAATGTATGCTCTTCTTTTTAAAAAAATTCTTCTCTTTGTCTCTGTCTCTCATATCCCCCATATATAAATACATAATTTTATACATATGAACACTTTTTCTCTTTATTCTTCCTTCAAAATAAACCTCCCAAATTCCCTCTTTTAGGCATTTAAAAATTATTGCAGACTTTATTTTTCTTTTAAATGCTTCGTTTCTCAGAACCATTTTTGGTATAAGAGCAATTTGTTTTAAAAATTTTGTTTGATTGTTAAGCACATTGTAGTTGTAATTTTTTTTTAAGATTTTATTTATTTACTTGTCAGAGAGAGAGAGAGAGAGAGAACAAGCAGGCAGAGGCAGAGGGAGAAGCAGACTCCCTGATGAGCAAGGAAGCCAATGCAGGACTCAATCCCAGGACCCTGAGATCATGACCCGAGCTGAAGGCAGCTGCTTAACCAACTGAGCCACCCAGGCATCCCAATGTAGTTGTAAATTTTGATAGACTTTGTACATTTAAGGGATCAGAAAAGAGAAGGCTGAAAATGGTGCTTATTTTCAAGTTCATGAAAGGTGTTAATGTGCTTTCTCTATTATTGTCTTTACAGATTAGAAAAGATCAAGTGGTAGATTCTGTAACATGGGTAGATATGACCTGTGTTTCCTTTGGCACAGATTCTCCACTAGGAACTCTTAACATAGGTTATCTCCTCAAGCTGATGTTTTCACTGTATAGGTGAGGGTAATGAGACTCAGGCAGGCTCCTCGGTGTAGAGCTGGGGCTTGAATCTGCATAGACCTCCCTGCCGTTCTGTCTTACTGTCTGAGGTTATTAACTGTATTTAGGAAAAGTTCTCCTGGAAGCTAAGGTTGTTAAGTAGTAATATGGATCGGTAAAGGAGTTTGGCAACTAGTTTTTTAACATGATTTAAGACATGATAAAATGTTTTTTTTTTTTTTAAAGATTTTTTTTTTTTAATTTATTCATTTGACACAGAGAGAGAGAGATTACAAGTAGGCAGAGAGGCAGGCAGAGAGGAGAGAGGAGGAAGCAGGCTCCCTGCTGAGCAGAGAGCCCGATGTGGGCCTCGATCCCAGGACCCTGGGATCATGACCTGAGCCGAAGGCAGCGGCTTTAACCCACTGAGCCACCCAGGCGCCCTGATAAAATGTTTTTGTCTGAAATGGCTTACATAGGCTTCTGCCTAAAGAATGAGAAATAGACAACTAGCCTTTGATAGGAACGAGGATGTCATGAGAGGATTTTTAAGTGAATACATACTTTGTACTTTCAAAGGGTAAAGGCACTCACTCTCATGCCTCAGTGGGATAACCTGGCCTACCACTTGTCTCTAGACTTTCTCTTTTGCCCTAAGTCTAGTTGTTTCTATGCCTCCTGGCTACCACTTTCATATAAATGGACTTTCCATATCTTTCCCCTATGAGATAACAACAGGAGTAGAGGCTAGAGCATTCCAGGGATATCAGCATCTTCTGACTTATCAAGACAATCCAATGGGTGGATGCCCCAGGTGCCAGTACAGGTCATCAGCCCCCAAGGCCCTTTGCTGAGCAAGTGCCCGTGTCAGGGCCTTGAGGGAGGGACAGCAAGCAGGGCTGAGTGGCCCCGTGCTGGTCTCAGGGAAGCCTTGTCACAAGAAACAGGTAAGAGAGGTGGTCTAAAATCTGAGATAAGCAAGCTTCCATTATCAACCCCTGAGTTTCCAAACTTGAGTAATTTCTGTTTAACATTCAAGTGAGATAAAATGAGAGCAAAACAAAGGAAAAGCTCCCTCAATTATTTTAAAACATTATAAAAGCCTAGGTTTTCACAATCTACAGCTGCTACTAAAAATGTGAGCACTTAAAGCAGATCACAATAGGTGAGCTCAATCAAACGTTCATGTGTGAAATATAAGCTCGGTTGTAAGCCATTTTGAAGAACTATAATGCCAATAAAGAGCAAATGGTAATGGATTTTTTTTTCCCCTGTGAGGCACAGATGGGGACTTTATAATTTACTTCTTATGGGGCCTATTGAAAAAATCCTATTGTGATCTACTTTCAAGTATCCCTGTTTTTAAAAATATCAATTACTTGGTTTTGCAATTAAAAACATAAATTAACTATGCTTTATTCCATATTATTTTTTCTAGAATCATAAAGGTGAGTAAAGTACTATTTCCATACTTATCCAAGACCCTTTATTACTTCTGAATGTTTAGAACTTTAATTAGTTTGCTTTTTCTTCCCCTTGGCATTGATAATTTTTCCTGTAGTCAAAATTTTTACCTACTTCTTTAGAGGAGGACCTTTAAGAATACCAAGAATCAGTTTTCTTCCCCATTCACCAAGAAATTTTTATGTCGCCAATCAAGTTCAATCTAAAAGTTTACTCTTTGCCTAAAGCTTCAAGCATGCATGAAACCCTGATACAAGAATGCCCTTTAACTCTTTCCTTCGGTACCCCCTGGAGTCATCTGATCCTTTGGGTTAAAAAGTGCTGTTTCATTAGGATGGTGCTTTCTTTAAATTATGGGGGAAAATTTTTACAAATTAGATAACCATGGAAATGAGGTTTTGTTTAGCAATGTGAAGGTTTGCTGGACCCAAAGTAAGTAAAATGGTCAGTTATGTAAATAGTTGGATTAAACAGATTTACTCTGGTCTAGGACTCTGATAGATGGGTTGGGGAGATTTTGTTCCACAGCCAGGTCTAGAGCCCAGTTCTTCTGACTTCTAACTAGTGCTCTTTCCAGTAGATGATAGCTGGTTTAATATTAATATCAATATAAAAATATTCATGAGTTCTCTTCTAGATGTGAACATGGAATTTCTACCCAGCTGCATGTGCAGGTTGACCTTTCTCTGTTATTCCTTCTGGTTAAACTCCATCAATCCTAAGCTAAGAAGTTGTTTGTCAGGAAGGACAAGGGAAACTGTTGATGCCTCTTTGCCCCCAATAGTGAAGGATCGCTCTCTATCTTTTGGGACTTCACTGTATTCAGATGTGAGCTAGCACCATGTCTAGTATTTTGAGCACGAATCATCCAAAGATTCAGTGATTTTAGATGATTTCTTGGATTCTAAGGATTGGATATAGACAAGGAAATCAAAATAATATAAATAGCTTTCACTAAAAAAGTCATAGTCATAGATACAGAGACTCCAGAATACCATAAGGCTTTAAGCCTTAGAACCTACAGATTCCACAGGATGACTGAGTCAGAGGCAACAGTAGGGTTACAGTGTGGGATCTCCTAAATCAAGGATAAATCAAAGATCTATAACATATCATTGTAGTTTGTTGTAAGAGATCTTTTTGGTATTATACGTACAATTACTACATAGAACATCCATTGTTTGACAGTGTTTTGTGTAAAGGAGGTTATATATGTATATATATAAATTCATCTTGGAAGCCTCCATTTATTGAAAGTCTCATTACCCATGGGATGCAAGAATCTTTTAGGAGGTATGTATGACACACCATAAATTTAGAATCAGAATCCTGAGAACCTTATCAGTTTCTTAGAGGCATAAATTTTCCCCAAATAGTGCCCCCCAATGTAGATTATCATTTTCATCATCATCATTTTCATGAGCATCTATACCATCATCCTTTTCTTTTACTGAGCACTTAGTACCAAACTTTCTACAGACATTATCATTTAAATTTCAACCATAACCCTGGAGAGTATTACTTGCCTCATTTCACAGATGAGGACATCGAAGTGTAAGGTGGGTATTATTATTTCCATTTTCCATATTATAAACTGAGACTCAGAGACATTATGGTATTTACTTAAGTCACTCAGGTAGTAAAGGAGCCAGAATCCAAATAACCCAGGTCCTTCTTAAGTTCAGCTCCCATCAATTCTGGATGATTTCACAGTTAACATGGAGAAAGAGAATTATTAAACTTTTGTTTTAGTTTGCATGCACAAAATTCACTTGTTTTTGGTATAGTTCTATGAATTTTGACAAATGCATAGAGTCATAAAACTACAACCACAATCAATATACAGAATAGTTCCGTTAGCCCTCCAGATTCCCTGTGCTATTCCTTTGTAGTCAAACCCTCTCCTATTCCTAACCTCTGGAAACTACTGATATGTTCTCTGTCTTTATTCCTTTGCCTTTTCCAGAATGACATAAATGGACTCTCCAGTTTATGGCTTTTTTGGTTTGGGTTCTTTCACTTAGCATAATGCATTTGAGATTCTCACAGCTTTCTGTGTATATCAACATGGATAAAACGGATTTGTACAACTACCATAGTTTACTTATCCATTCAACAGTTCGGGATGGCCTCATCCCTGGACTGGTGGTCACCAGCCTATTGGCCAGTGAGCCTCAGTTCTCATTGGCATGATCTCTCCTACATTAGCTTGGATTCATTCAAATGGAGGCCTCCGTGTTCCAGATCTGTGGATGGAATAGAGCCTGTGCACTGGCCCTTGCTTTCTCTGGCTTGCGTAAGAATTTTCCCATCCACTGCTGACATCTAATTTGCTACTATTCTGTGGACCAAGGAAAGTCACTTGGCCAAACCCCAGGATTATGGTGTGGATGAAGTGACTCCACTTTTTGAAAGGCTATGTGACAGTCACATTTCAAGTTGCATAAAATCAGGTAACTTACTCATTACTCACTTCAAATTTCAGTTTACTCATTTTTAGAGTAGTTATAATAATACCCACTCAAAGGATTGTTTCAAAAATTAAAATTAACTTTTTTATTTTAAATGGAAATCTCCTAATAAAGCCATACCATTGATAAGTAGGTGTGATTATCCCTATTATTTGGTGAGGTTATTGTTAAGCAAAAAAACACTAGGATATAAAGGACATGATCTCTCCCAAAAAAGGAATGCTGGTTTCTGATTGTTCTACCACCTCAGTGTTATTTTACATTAGTTGCTTGAATTATGTCTAATTTTTAAAATAAGTGGTAAATATGAATAATAAAAGTAACAAATGAATGAATTTATAATATGATAACTCTTGCTTTCTGACTTAATGTGGCTACTGGGGAACAAGTTAAAAGCAAAGCTTATCTTGTATATTAAGATATATAGTATAATCCCAACGGCTGATTCAAGGCAACACAATATTGTTGAAAGCCTGTTGGATGGTCTTAGAAGACCAGAGGTCGAACACCAGCTCTGCCATTTACTGAGTTGCCTCATGAGAGTTCTTTAAACTTGGTGAGTCTCAGTTCTCTCATCTATAAATTAAGACTTTTAGGGCACCTGGGTGGCTCAGTGGGTTAAAGCCTCTGCTTTTGGCTCAGGTCATGATCTCAGGGTCCTGGGATCGAGGCCCGCATCGGGCTCCCTGCTCAGCGGGGAGCCTGCTTCCCCCCCCCCCCTCTCTGCCTGCCTCTCTGCCTCCTTGTGATCTCTCTCCCTCTGTGAAATAAATAAATAAAATCTTTAAAAAAAAGAAGACTTTTAAAACTCATTTCATTCACTTTGCATGTTATTGTGAGGATCAAGTGAAATAGTGCACTTGGAAATTCCAATTCAATATATGGGAGAGAGGAGCAGAGATAGTAAACCGTGCATTCCATGTGCATGGTAAAAAATTACACTTCTCAGGATTTGGGATGCACACGAAAGGTCATACTGCTTATAGTAAAGTTTTCTATTAATTGGTAGGATCATCTTTACAGATGGTCGCAAGTCCCCTCCTAAGGTTGGCCAGGCAGGTAGCATAATTGAACTGAGTAGAAAACAACAGAAGTTATAGATCCTGTAGTAAACAGAGGAGCCCTTGTCTCGTGGAACAGGTGATATGATTTTTCAGTAAAGCTGGTATACTACATTTATTTAATTGTTTGCCAAGGTGAATATACCAAACAGAGAGCTGATCAAATAAAAGTATGCTTATGGTGGAGTCACCATGCAGGCCTTCATTTATGACCTCTGATTGAGTACATCACTGTCAGCTTAGTTCTGCAGTCTTTATTAAACCTACCATGTGAAATGATTCATCTTACCTTCAACAATTCGTGCTTATGTTCAGAAAGAACCCTTTATTTTATGGAGGGCACATGTGAATAAATGGATCCTATTTGCTCATTATCACCTTTGTTCCCCTTAAGGACGATCTTAAGTTAGGAGGAAGAAAATGCAAAAGCCTGTCTGTTGTGACAATACTCCCCTCACACCCCCTCACCCCAATTCTGCCCATGTCTTGGTCTCGTGATAGCACTTTGGGAAAGTCACTTAACCACCATCTTTATTTATATAATGAAGGCATTGAGCTAGATTAAATCTGCAGTAATTCTCACCTCTAATATGCTATGTGTCTACAGTGAAACTGGTAGTAATAATTTTAAACATACTGTTCAATGTGCTTTTCTGTCTTCTTTTGAGAAAGGAGAAACAGTAACTCTGCTAATGGCATCTTGTTGCATACCAAAAAATAAATAAAGCAAATATTTTCCCAAAGTCCTCCCATAGGCCATGGTGTTTCTAGCCTGGGTTAATTTAACTCATATCCCTTGTTATTTAATGATATTGTGGGATATCAAAGTAAATTATTATCTATTACCATAGAATACTGACTTTTAAAAATATTTAATGCTTTCTCCAAATGTTTGTACGTAGTTATATAGACTTTAACTTACTAATTTGGCACCATAACAATACATGATACTAGCTTCCTGTGAATTAACATTTATATTACAAATACTCTTGTGAAGGATGAAAGGCCTCAGTTTTTATAAATGTGTATTTTAGGACCCCCAAAGTGTTTTCTTTTTCAGATTAATAATTTATATTGATTATCTATGACATATAAAGCCTGTTAGATTGCCTTGTCAGTGTTCATTTATAAATGTAGCCACTTTCAATTTAGTAATTGAACATTATATGTGGGGTGTGAATTTATTTCATAATTTTGGGGAAAAAATCTAAGGAAAAAATTTGTTTGTCATACTTGGTCATTGCTTATTCAGGCCCAACAAAATCATGCATGGTCACAGACGAACTCAGGTAGTTGGAGAAAATCTTCTAGTGTTAAGTGGACTACATGCAGTTCATATCTAATTAACTACTTTTATCAAACCTTGGCCATTAGATTGCACACCAAGTTCTACCTTAGGCACTTTACGGTCATTACCTGAATTAATTTTTAAAATAACCATCAAGTTTGCATTATCTTAATTAAAAAAAAAGACACCAGAGCTTAGTAAGATTGTCCAACTTTCCCAATTACTTGGTCTCCAAATTGTGATTTAAGCCAGCTCTGATTGCTGGTAGGTCTCTGGGCTGTCAGAGACAGCTGCTGAGTGCTGTTGGGCATAAGGTGTGCTGTCTCTTTCCAGACAGCAGTCCTTACTGTTGTAACAGAATCTCTAGCTAACCAAACACTGTGGTTAAGCAAGAAACTGGGTTATCAGCTTTCTTTCTTTCTTTTTGTTTTTTATTATGTTTTGTTAGTCACCATATAGTACATCATTAGCTTTTGATGTAGTGTTCCATGATTCTTTGTTTGCATATAACACCCAGTGCTCCATGTAATCCATGCTCTCCTTAATACCCATCACCAGGCTCACCCATCCTCCCCACCCTCCTTCCTTCTAAAACCCTCAGTTTGTTTCCTGAAGCCCATAGTCTCTCATGGTTCGTCTCCTCCTCTTACTTCCCCCCCTTCATTTTTCCCTTCCTTCTCCTAATGTCCTCCATGCTATTCCTAAGTTCCACGAATAAGTGAAAGCATATGATAATTGACTTTCTCTGCTTGACTTATTTCACTTAGCATAATCTCCTTTAGTCCTATCCATGTTGATGCAAATTTGGGTATTCATCCTTTCTGATGCTGAGTAATATTCCATTGTGTATATAGACCACATCTTCTTTATCCATTTGTCTGCGAAAGGATATCTCAGCTGTTTCCACAGTTTGGCTATCAGCTTTCTTAATGGGCTAGACTTGTAACCCCCAAAATACAGACCGTTCTAATGAAACTACACAGAAAACTAGAGCAGGCCCTCCAGGTATCAGCTCATGTTGGCCTCATCTGCTCACCCACAGGTAGAGACACTGGGAAGGACAGACACCCTAACTGAAAGTATTTCAGGCGGGGTGTGGGATGGGGGGTGGCAAGAGGCAGGCAGCATCTCTCCATGGAAACTGGAAACAGCCCCTCTGCCTCCCACCGTCACACATTTCATCCACAGAAGAATGAGATTCAGAATATCACCACATACAAGAATCCTGCACTTTAACACCTTGATTCCACCGGACAGAGAAACATGGCCCAAAGATTCGAGGCTCTCAAGCCACATGGATTCCTTTTCTGTGGACAAGAGAAGAGAGAGAAATAACGGTAGAAATGGCCTCCCCCAGCACTTCCATATTAAGGCCAAGGTGGAAATGAGGAGGCCTGGCAATAGTGTCCCTCTCCAGACATTCTAGGGCAGGCCTCAAGCATGCAGGTGTGGGAATTCTCTTGGCTGCCCTCTCTTTAGGGTACAGAAAGAGTTTGAGGTCAATGAAAAATTATCTCATTCCTCTTCCCAGTGTCTTATGTTAAACAAACTTGCAGAAAATGGAAACTCTGAGTCTATTTGTGTAGCGTGTCTGGATGTAGAAATCGGTACAGGTGGGTATCCAGAAAGGCTGACGCAAAGCAGAGTAACTCTCTGTTAGGTAGCTTTCCCACGCAGTTTCGTAGCTGAGGGTAATGCAATTAAGTTTCTGCGCCATTTTAATATCACTTATTGTGCAGTAATAGTAATGATTTATCTTAATGTTATTTTTTAAAAGATTTTATTTACTTATTTGACACAGAGAGAGAGCTCGTGCATGAGAGAGCACAAGCAGGGGAGCAGCAGACAGAGGCAGAGGGAGAAGCAGTTTCCCCACTGAGCAGGGAGCCTGATGCAGGGCTCCATCCCAGGACTCCACGATCATGACCTGAACTGAAGGCAGATGCTTAACTAACTGAGCCACCCAGGTGCCCATAGATAATGTTGTTTTGCCTAATTTTTGTTACTGTTGTTTGAGACGTCTGATTTGCCTTTCCAGCCTTTGTGGGGATCAACTTCTGGTCAGTACTGGAAGCAGTCGCCTGTGCAGATGCAGATGCCTTTTTCCCTTGACACCCTGGGAATGTTTCTGGGTGGCTCTGTGCAGTCCACATCTCTGTCACAATCTTACTGGTCAAAGGGGTGGCTTTTTTTTTTTTAAGATTTTATTTTTTTATTTGACAGAGAGAGAGAGATCACAAGTAGGCAGAGAGGCAGGCAGAGAGGCAGGCAGAGGAAGAGGAGGAAGCAGGCTCCCCGCTGAGCAGAGAGCCCGATGTGGGGCTCAGTCCCAGGACCCTGAGATCATGACCTGAGCCAAAGGCAGAGGCTTTTGCCCACTGAGCCACCCAGGCACCCAAAGGGGTGGCTTTTTTTTAACACAGTCCTTTAGAATGGTCTTAAATGAAATGGCAGTAATTTGGTTGATGGAAATAAAGATCAAATTCGGCAAGTAAAATAAGGTCAAAACCAGGGGATAACATTACATAAAAAGAGTATGTTTTAAGATTATACCTGGTGTTAGGTAAGAGATGGGAGAATGAAGACAAGGACAAACAACCTTTAATATATAGAAAAGTAATTTGGGCACAGTGAAGGAAGAAAAGATACCTTGAAATGGAATAAAACAAGAATGTTAGGAAATCCTGTGTATAAGAGGTGAAATGCATAGAAGTATGACTTCAAAATAGATTTTAATGAAAATAAAGTGTAAGGAAAAAGTAGAGCAAGTGCCAATCTTTGAGATATACTTTGCAGATTACAATAGGAAATTAATGAAATACTGGGTTAGATTTTTTTTTTAAGATTTTATTTATTTATTTGACAGAGAGAGATTACAAGTAGGCAGAAAGGCAGGCAGAGAGAGAGGAGGAAGCAGGCTCCCTGCTGAGCAGGGATCTGATGCGGGCCTCGATCCCAGGACCCTGAGATCATGACCTGAGCCGAAGGCAGAGGCTTTAACCCACTGAGCCACCCAGGCGCCCACTGGGTTAGATTTTTAAACCTTATATTACTCAATGCAATATGAGGATGACTATGTGTGTGTGTGTGTGTGAAAAATATTAAATTCATTTGGGAAGAATATATAGTATCAAAAACATCACAAACACTGTCTCATGTTTTATGGAGTGAAATTATCATATGGCTTATTCTGTCCTAATTGAGATAATTTTTGTTTGGCACATTAATCTCTGACCCTTTCCTAGTAACAACAACCACAACAAAACATCCGTTAGACAACTTGATAAAGTTCTACTTAAAGCCCTACAAATGTATTTAGTAGAAAAAAAATTGAGGTGGATAAAATACCAGAGCTGCCAAATATTCCAACATTCTAATAAAATAAGCTTATGAGAAACTTTTCAGGATAGGTCCATACTTTTGAAAATTGTTATTACTGAATATTTCCATTCTGTGCAGTAGATAAGTTTATTGGCAATTACATGATTCCAGAGCAATTCAGAACTCAATAAACATGTAACATGGAGAAATAAGTTTATTGCAAATTTGTAAAGAGCCTTTTGCTAAGTATAACTTTTTAAAAATATGTAAAAATGGATGGACATTTTTGTAGTGGAGTGAAGCTCACTTTTAGAGTTATTTTGCAAGTTTAAGAATAGAATTTAGTTAAGTTTTACTATTAATTATAATGGGAAGTTGAAACCTTTGAATTGTTTGGGGAAATTCTAGCTACATAAGCTTCAAAAGTTATCTTGCTTTCTTGGCCACTTCATTATGCAAAGAAAAGCACAAATGTATTATATCCATTGAACCATTAAATGGCAGTCCAGCAAACCATTAAACTTAATAGGTCATCCAGGAACAGGATAGATATAGCAGGAGGGAAAAAAAAAAAAGCAAAAGCCAACAACAACCATGTTGATTAGCTGTCAAAATATTGCATCTGTTTGGTAAAATGAACAGAGAAGTGACTATTTTTGGTAATTGTCTTTCCATTTCCATTACCATATTTCATAGGTGTTGTCATCTTTAAAAGCAGAAGATTAAATTTAAATAAAAATATTCTAACTCCTTTCTTTAGAAATACTAAAAATAAAATGTATGACTTGGTGATAAGAAAACTCGATTTCATATTCTGCACAGTCTCCTGAACTAAATAGCAACACAAATCTTCATGTTGACAATGTAAAGGAGAAGTGTTGGTTTATTGACATAAAAGGTTAAGTAAAAGATTAAGAAAGGTATCTGCAGTGCAGGCCCCTATACTCTGTTTCAGTAGAATCTGTGTTCATAGTTCATAAAAAATGTAAATTAAGCATTATTAGCTAGGAAGTGACACCAGGGTAATACACACTCACAATTTTCTTGACGGAACCAATGTGTTTTTATTTGTAATATCACTTGATATTCCATCATTGGTGTTTGAGGAAATTATTTGCTTCATTGGAAATTCTTTCTTGATGGCATCATTTGGTCTTATAAATAGTTTTTGGATAAGAAAAGCATCTTACAAATGAAATGTTGCTATTTTTGGTAATTGTCTTTCTATTTTTAAAATGATGATTAGGAATTCAAGGATTCAAACTTTACTAGTATCATAGAGGTTTATAAAAAAAGATGTTATAAAACTTGCCTGTTATAGAAGGTCATAAAAACATTAACACTTTTCTAAATGATGCATATATGCCACTGTCACAACTAGACAGGCAACACCAAAATAAGACTTAAGTGTTTGTGGGAAAGCATAAACATGCAAACACATACACACACACACACATGGTAACACATCCAAATAAGGGAATGGATCACAATAGTCTTTAATTTCATATATTTTTATAATATAATGTAAAACCATTAAAGTATATAGAAGTTAAGGACTATTACTCCAGAAGGCTGAAAATTACCAATAAAATATACTGGTGATATTCTACTGCCAAAATGTATTCCTTATTTACTACGGATAAAAAGATGTTATGTTTCAGATCTTATAAAAATTATAGACTAATCCATAATCTAGGAGCAGTGGTAAAGGACTCATAAACTAGTGATGAAGACAATACATATGTTGTAGTCGCAGATTCAAGTGGCCAAGAATGTAACAGTGTTTTTTGCAAATGTTAAACTTCAAAACCCAGGTCCCTATTTCCTCTGATGTGGGCAGTTTGATCCAATTGGATAACACTGGCAAATTCAGCATTTTTTGATTAATTCAACCCATTTATTTGCCCATGAATAAACAAGCTGGGTGTGTTATCTGCTCCTCTTCCCTGAGGTCATTTAAGTGACTGTGGTTATATGGATCCTCTGGTCAGGCTGGTGGACCCAAGGTAAAGCCACCCACATATCTGGGGCCTCAGTTAGGATGGCTGGGTCAGCTGAGAGGACCGGCTGGACCTCTCTTTACATGGATTCCCCAACCAATAGCTCAAATGCTTTCCATGGCCACTCAGGGTCCAAAAAAGTAAAAACTGAAGCTGTCACGCTGTTTACACGCAGCTTGTAGCCATCTTGGTCAAAGCAAACATAAAACCAGTTCGGATTCAGAAGAAAGGAAAATAGCATCTACCACTTCATGTGAGGATAGGAAAAATTAATACAGACTCTCCACACCACTGGCAGAACGTTATCCCTGTGTGAGCAGGAAAGGAGGTTCTTCGGTGAACATCAATTCTCACCTACTCTTACGTCCTTCCTGTTCTTGATATTTTGGAGATTCATAACTAAGCATTTATTTGCTAGGGGTTTTGAAGCTTATTTTAGGTCAAAAATTAAAATTTGTTTGCATTTGCTTTCTCTCTTTCCTCTGAGGAACTATGGCTCAGCTTCAGGGTCTCATTTGAATAGTGGGCGGGCCATGGAAATGGGAGGAGACAATTTTTATAAACAAATGTAAATAACTTATCAGTTACTATTTCACCTACTCCTACACATACATGTTTTTGGTTCATTTCTTTAACATGTGACACATCTTTCATCTTCCTGTTCTTAGTAAAATGCTTATTTTAAAAAAAGATGCATTATTGAAACATTGTGAAAATTTCTCTTATCGCTGCAAGAATCACCTTTGAAACCTCAGACTGTAAGAGAAGTCGAAATGTACAAAAGTGTCCCCTTTGGAGAAGATTATTCCATTATTCTAGGGGTAGATCTCTGGTTCCCAGAAAGCCCACTCAGATTTGCTCAGGCCCACCTTCATGGTGGCACTCACTGGGGGCTTCATTTGGAGTGAAGGGCCTGCAGAAGCCTGAGGCAGGAGGTGATGTATCCAAATAAAATCACAGGGATCCCTCATTTCATTCTTCTCCATATTTAGAGTACAAGCATTTTTGAACTGACCAGCTAACACATAAACTTAAACGCATAATTTAAAAGATCACTACAGATTAAGCTAATTTATCTGCTGTCTCCTTTCCGTCCCGTGGGGAGAATGATTGGAACTAACTGTGTAGTATGTAGTAGAGACCTAATAGTGTGTGCTGTGATAAGGAGAGCAAATACACTTCTATTGAAAAAGATAAGACTCTATGGAGTAAGTCTCTACTGCCCAAAATAGCAGTCGCTAGCCTTGTGTGGCTATTGAATACTTGAAATTTGACTAGTGAGACTGAGAAACTTAATTTTTAATTTTAGTGGATCTTAACTATCTTAAATTTTGATTTAAAAACAATCAGATAAAATATTCTTCCATCAATCATAACTTTACTGTTTTTAGTAGAGCTATATTCTCTAAAGACTGAAAATTTACTATCCAAATTGAGATAAAACACATATCAGATTTCAGAGACTTAATATGAAAAAAGAGTGGAAACCTCATTAACAATTTCCATATTGATTACATGTTGAAATAATATGTTGAATTAAGTCAAATATATTATTAAAATTAATTTTATATCTTTCTTTTTATTTTTTTAATGTCCTACTAGGAAATTTAAAATTACTCTGTGGCTCACACTGTATTTCTGTTGAACTCCCCTTCAGCAGACTTTTCAAGTTAAAACTCCCAACATCATTTATGTGTCCTGGATATAAACTATTATTTAAAAATAGAAATTTCACATTTTGTTTTATTGTCCTAAGTATATAAATTATGTTTTGATTTATGGCACTAACAACAGTTTATTGACAACATACTTTGTATTAAGTCCTTTATGAAGCATCTGGAATGTGTTGTCCTTATGAGAAAAGTTTTATGATCCCAATTTTATATATGAGGAAACTGAAGGTCATAAACATCAAGAAAGATTTCATTGCAATCAGAGGTAGAATACAGATTCCAACTTGGGTCTAACTCCAGCATTTGCCAGATTTGCTTTTCTTGGTTCAAATTCTTTTATTAACCCATAGTTTGTGCATTTAATGCAGTATTCATTAGATACTCCAGAGGGGGCAGATATTGCAAAGATGCTGAGGCTACAATGGGTGTACTGAGTTGGAAAAAGAGAAAAAATGCTAGTGGCTAAAGAGTTTTGTGCAAAGAGAAATGAGGTTGACAGGAACTCAACTGCATAAGGTCAAGGTTGTATTTGATTCTAAATGACCCAAGTCCTTGAGAGTCATTGGCCAGAGGAGTGACATAATCTGATACTCACTTTAAAGGACTACTCTGGCCTCTTTGTGAAGAATCCATGGAAAGGGTCAATATAGGAGTCAGAAAGGCCATTGAAGAGGTGTTTACGCCATTGTCAGGAGTGAACTGAGGACTTGAGGACTACTACAGAATAGTTGAGGGATATGTTCTCAAAGTAAAATTAATGGAATCTGCTAATGAGAGTTATTAAATGAATTTATATTGTTTCTTCCTAAGTGTCTTGCTGAAAATTTAACTCCTGGATTTATTGGAGTTAGCATTTCAACATCTATTTTTAAAGGCTGAATGGTATATAGTATATGGAATTAAAGAGAAATACATGAGAAATACAGGAATGTGTCAGGTACTTTGACAAGAAATCTCAACAAAATGGAAAAACTACTAGGAATCTGGGCTGGATCTGGGATAAAGACATGGAGTCCAACATTGTACCACCAGTCATTCACCTATTATTATTATTGTTGTTACTGTTGTTATTTAACACTGTGCTAAGAATGAAAACGCAACAAACAAGAAAATTGAAAGAGTTCTTACTCTTGTGGAACATTTAGTATGCATTTCGGAGTCACTTTAGTGAATTCCGTATGTGGTGCACATAAGACTATGATGAGGCTCTGTTGGATTTTGTATTTTCTTGTTAAGATGAAGCAGTGAGTGATGGTGGGTAGGAATCCTCTAGTGTCCTCGTGCAGGCCAGTATCCTCTTCTGGTTTAAGAGTTCTTCAGTTAGTCCTCTGCTTGCTGAGAGCAATGAAAATGATTCTGGATGAATGTAACATCTCCAGTTCACCCAGTGAATTCTCTCACTTACTCAGGCAATAAATGAATTAGTATTTTTTTTATTTAAGGGTGTTATTCCATTGTATGGAAATACCATTTTGTTTCTCTGCTGACCACTTGATGGACATTTGCACTGTTTCCTATTTGAGCTCTTCAAGCTATTCTTTGGAGTGTTCTAGAAGAATCATCTTAAAACTCCCAGCTCCTGAATAGCATTTCTAATATTATGAGGGGCTTTCTTTACCATCTTCAAGATTTTATTTTATTTATTTTATTTTTTTTTAAAGATTTTATTTCTTTATTTGACACAGAGAGAGAGAGAGATCACAAGTAGGCAGAGAGGCAGAGAGAGAGGAGGAAGCAGGCTCCCTGCCGAGCAGAGAGCCCGATGCGGGCCTCAATCCCAGGACGCTGAGATCATGACCTGAGCCGAAAGCAGAGGCTTTAACCCACTGAGCCACCCAGGCGCCCCCATCTTCAAGATTTTAGAATTTCATAGGGATGCCACTGGCTTTGTTGCTCTAAAGATACTGATCCTTTCTATGATCTTGACATGTAATTAGAGTAGAAAATAATTTTTATCATCCCATCTGTGCTTTTAATTACCTATTTCCAAGGGGGGGGGAACCCAGAGCTTCTAAAATTCACCCTTTTTTTTCAGAGTGAGGATTTGATGCTATCAGACTTATTTTGTTTACATTAAGGCGTTTCTATCATGAAGTATGTAGTTCTTTTTCCTCAGGAACACAAACTACTCTGTGGGCAATAACTCATTTAGATCTTCAAATTCTGTGGAGGGTTGTAGGTGATAAGTAGTATATCCAATTTACAGGGAGGACAATTGAAATAGAGTGATGTGGAAAATTGCTCTGAGTCACTGAGCACAGCTCTAATGGAACTCAGAATGGAATCAGGGTCTCTCGACTCCCAATTAGTTCTCCATACACTAGATCACACTACCTGGCCTCAGTCCTTCGCAAATAGATGATAAATTTTATATAAAGCTAACTCTCAGTTACCTACAGTTACCTACAGATCCTGGTTTACAGTCATATCATTGATCTCTAGCCAGTTATGGGGTGTCTGCCAGCATCCTTCTGGTAAGCTGTCTCATTGCTACTGTGCAGAGGCAGGGAGAAAGGCAAATAGAAAGGCAGTGATGGAAGCAGAAGGATCTTGCATGTGGGAAACACATAACCTAAAAAGTTTGGGGAAACAGAATAATGGTTGCAGAGTTGGATGTTGAGGATTATACTGCCCTCGATTTGTGCAGGTGGATGCAAATTTAAGTGACATCGTATCCTTATATATCATTTCCCACATATCCATGGAAATTTAGTAAACATAAAGGCAAGTCTAGACCATCACATGAATGAGGAGCCTTTGAAGCTAGAGATTTCAGGGTTCCTCACAATTCCTGCCCTTCCATTCCAATGCACAGGCAGATTTCATCTGAACTGTTGAATCTCTGATACCGAGGAAATGACAGACCTGTAGGTAAATGATAATCATGTAAAGATTTCCAGACAGGAGTGGAGACAATTAAAACAAATATGTCACAAAATTCAAAAGGAAGATTATTTCAAATTCTTTAATTTCACCTAAGTAGTAATTTGTTCATGGTGCCTTGGAGAAATAAACCAAAGTATGGCCATGATTAGCAGAACTAACGATTACTATGCTGTTTTCTTTATTACTATGTTTATTTTGATTTTCCCATGATTTCTACTGTATCTTCTTGAAGATCAGAGTTGGTTGTGCAGTTTAATATGAGAAATCATAGCCATAGTTTAAATGGGTTAAAGCTGCTCAACTTTATTTTTTCTTCCTATTGCCTGGAGATATTTAAATTACTTTTTTTCAGAAGATGAACTTAGGAAGCATGTATTCATTTTTGAAATTTATTTAGACAAGTGATGATCATATAAAAAGAGAGAATGGAAAATATGGTAAGTCTTAAAGAAAATATAAATGGCATATGTGATCTCTGAAGGGGGCTTCCTCTAAGATTCTGCTTGACTGGGAAGGCGTGTGTCTCATGAATTGTATTCCAGCACCTAGTACAGTGCTTCATCCATAGACAGCTCTCGATCAATATCTGTTGATGGTCCAAATGAACAATGTAGAAAATCCAATTTCAGGGACTTGCAGAATGCAAAGGACATGAAGAACTGGAGAAAGTAAGTGGAGGTATATCATTTAAGGCGTTTTAAGTATAGAGGAAGTAAGAACTGTCTCACAGATAGAAGAGCTTTTTTAGCATTGTCAGAAGCTGAGAAAAAGGTTCTAATGTAGCAGAGCCAGTGGATGGTATAGGAGAGAGAGGAGTACTATATAGGATAAGATTCCTGGACACATAGGAGGGGATGGGACCCCAAGCAGAAGTAGCAGGCTAGTCTCAGATGAGAGAAGCGAGATTCCTTCTGTTCATTCAGAAGTGAGGGGGCTAGGGAGGTCATAATTAAGGCTGGGCGGTGGGGAGAGGTCATCTATGGTGGATGCTGTCTTTTCTACAGTTAGGTCTTCTGTGGAGAATGACTGGAAGTATTAACTGTGGAGATGTGAAGAAACCATGGATAAAGAAGAGCGTGAGTTCCTGGTGGCACAGTCACCAAGCTGTGGGCACTCTGGCAGCCATTGCAGCAGGAAGGCCCAGGGATGGAAAAAGAGATCATGGTCCATAGAACCACTTCGTCAAGTGGGTCATTCCATAGTCCCTGAAATCACCTAGATGGTGGCAGGACTTGGGTGGAGACAAATTCTAAAGACCAGTAGTAGAGTCTTCAGTAAATGAGGGAAATGACAGGGAAGTAGACAGTGAAGACAAGGAGAGCGACATTAGCCATGTGGCCTAAACTGAATGCATATTCAAACAAATTAAATATTCAGACAAGATCAGATAATGGGCCAACAAAGGCTCTAACAACTGATAAATCTGGCTTTCTATTTTCTTGATAATAAATACTTATCTTTTTATTCAGTTTCTCCTTGTATAAGGGCAAGTACATGAGAAAAAAATCCCACAGGAATATTTCTAATTGTGCAATAGGTTGCTCTCAAATTAGAAAGGGAATCTAAGCTAGAGTTATTTGCACAAATCTAAAATAAGGATTTTCAAAAGTGTAGATTGATTAATGTAAGCACCAACTGCATTCCTATTTATGTGCCTTTTATAGTAAAATAAATTTATTGTACACACACACCCAGGATGTTGTACCAGAATCCACTTTCCATTATTTACCTAAAGCTTTTTGGGAAATGCGATTGCAAATATTAATATTAAAAGTTATTTTGGTTACTCTCTCTTTAATAATCCCATGATATTATCTTTATAAATATAGCTTTAGGTTGGCTGTTTCTTTTTCAATTATTTAGGGAGGTAAATGAAGAAAAACAATTATAGATATTTTCTGTATTTTCAAGTGTGATTTAATTAATCTTCACAGTTGCTAAACCAGAAATAGAATGATCACTTCAAAGTTTTACAAATGTGCTAGGTCAGTATATTCAACAAAACTTCTACAGGAGTCCCAGAAATACCTGCATTCCAGTGAACTCAAGTTCTTCAATCCTTGGAGAACCATATTTGCATTTTTGCATTGCTAATTTTGGTAATGTGAAAATATTTTGCATTGATAAGGACTTTTATTAATGCAAAACAGACGTCTGCCCTAGTTTTACATGGTTTTAATATTAATAACAATATGCCTGAGATTATGCCACATTTCAGTGTCAGTAAAATCGGTGGGTGGAACAAAATGTGAATAAATTATTCACATACAAACACGAGCAGTCTTGTTTTTCAAAAGCTGGGCATTGGGGAATCACAGTATAGGTGAGAGAGAAACAAACTGAATAGAATGCTGCCGCAAATGGAAAAGGGCACACAAATTCATCTCGCAAGTAGTGCACATTGCTAACTTGTATGTGGGCATCATTTATGCGGAGTCAGTTTCAATGTTTAAATCTTACAGACGTTTAAATAAATAAATTGCAGGGGCACCTGGGTGGTTCAGTTGGTTAAGTGTCTGCCTTCGGCTCAGGTCATGATCCTAGGGTCCTGGGATAGAGTCCTGCATTGGGCTCCCTGCTCAGTGGGGAGCCTGCTTTTCACTCTCCCTCTGCCTGCCTCTCTGCCTACTTGTCCTCTCTCTCTCTCTGTCAAATAAATAAATAAAATCTTAAAAAATAAATAAACAAGTAAATTACAAAGAGTAAGGTCTAACATCCAAAGATCAATTTTATCCTACTCTATTCTATTCAGTAAATATTCAGTGACTACTATGTGCCAGGCACTGTGCAAAGTTTCAAGATAGACAACATGATTATAAACACTTTCTAGAAAAAATGTGAGTTATCTAGATCTATTTTACAGATTCTCACATCTTAGTTTTGATTTTATTTTGAAATAATCATGATCTCTGTACTTAATATGCTTATGCTCACGGACCTTGTACATAGTAGGAATTCCATAAATATTTTTAAAAGGAGCAGGGAAAAAAAAGGGAAGAATGGACAAATGTTATATATTTATATTCTAAAAAGATTCATTTCAGAGAAATATGTGTTTTATGCAAAGAGAAGTCAAAGGAAAAATATCTAAAAGTAAAAACACTCAAGAATAAAGTGTAATTCCTGAAAATTCTGAAGAAATGAATGGTCTGACAGACCATGCTGATGTTCTTTTCTGAAATATGATTTAGCATGTCTGAATTACATTCCCCCTGAACAAAAAAGGAAAAATAATACTAAGCCCTTTCTACAAAGGCAAAATGTAAAAATTGGGACTAATTTATAACTGAAATAGTCTGGCCAGCAAAAAAATAAAATTTGCTTCTGGGCTTTGTGAAAAGACTTTAAAGAAAAATAATATATGTAGGGAAAGATTAACATTTGACTCTCCACTTACTGTCCAACTAGCATTGTGTGATTATATCATTCATTCAAGGAGTGACATATTGTGAGTTTGACAGTACAATTCTGCACATTAGTAGGAGCTCCCATTTAGCATTAAGCCTCCCTACCTTAACCCGCAGCATTACCCTGTGAAGTTACATTTTTTATTTCTATTAAAATGTAGTTAAAAATGTAGTTTAAGTGCAACTGGCTGAATTTGGGTTCCAAGGTTTTGTCTCTAATAAGATAACAGTTACCAAATTAAAACCCACCTAGAGCTCTAGATTTCCTCAGGATGAAATCCATACTCTTAACAAGACTTTTGCATCCCTGGGTGATCAACCCTCTGGCCTCAAATGCGGTTTTTCTGTCCCCAAGATAGACATATTACTGTGTTTTCTTACAGTGTTCCAACAGGCTTTGCTTCCTCTTAACTCTGGGCCTTGGTGTTTTTTGTCCATGTTCCTGAAAATCTTTTTCCTACACTCTCCACCTGGCTGACTCCTCCCTACTCCTCAGGTTTCACTTTACACTTCACTTCCTTAGGGAAAAAATAAGTAGACCCTGAGATTTGAGGCCAGATATTGTGTCTTTTTACTTACTTCTGAATTCCCAACTGCTAACACTATTACAGGCTTGTATTGGTTATTCATTCATTCATTTACTTACCCATTCAACAGTTATATATTGAGAATCTCCTAAAAGCTACTCATTGCTGTAGGCATGGGGAATACAATAGTAAATTAAAGTCTCTTCCTCATGGATGTAGTAATGAACAGCCAAGACAAAATAATTTCAGAGAGTGGCAAATGCTATCAAGAAATAAATCAAGGAGAGGGTAAGATGCTCACAGGCTTTAATTCAAGCTGCTACATAAATAATGTAAAGGAGATAGCCATGTGATGCTCTGAAGATAGGGCATTCTAGTAAGCAGTAACAGCGTGTGCAAAGGCTCTGAGATACATAAGCTAAGCATAGTCAAAGGACAAAAGCCAGCCAGAGTCACCGGAGCAGAGTGACAAAACTGGAATAACGGGTCATGGGATAAGAGAGTGGACAGGAGATTCTTCCAGTGGGATGTTTCAAATCATGGTACAGTGTTTTGATTTCATGTGAATTGCTTTTGGAAACCGTTGGAGAATTTTGAGCATAATCTGATTTTTGCTTTAATAAAATCACTCTTACTGTTACTTAGAGAATGAAAAACAGAGAAATGAAAGCAGAAACAGAGAAGTTGGGAAAAGGGCTGTTACAGCAGTCCAGGCAAGATAGATGATGTGGCTTTGACTAGGGTTAGAAATGATTGGATTCAGGATCTCTGGGGAGATTAGAGTAGGCAAGATTTTCCAATAGATTGAAGGTCAAAATTGATAGAAAAAGGGACTTTACAAACAGTTTGATTGAATTTTGTTGTTTAAATTAAAAAATCATTCTTAAAGAAAAACTTGGGTTTTAGAAGCCTGCAAAGATGTTTCACTTGTCCTAATTATGTTTGCAATAATTGTAAGGGAAATGTTAATACCTGAAGCTTCTAAATACATATTATGTAAGTTTCTCCGCAAACTTACTAGTGTAAGGCTCTGCCTGTGGGACTGTCTCCACAATTATCATTGGCCAATCGGTATTTATTAGTGTTTATTAAGGACAAAGACTCAAATTTTAAGTTTTAACCTGTTAGTGGTTTTGTAAGCTAATGCTTATAGCATGTCTTTTCCTCCTTCCTGATCAATGAATGGAAGTAATAGTAGAAACTTTCTTCATATATGAAGGTGGGAAACACAGGAGTTCATATATGTAAATCACTTAAAACCCTGGCATATAATTAGTACTCAATAGTGTTTGTTATTTTATTATTATCTACCTTGGATAGGACTCTGGTGACCTGTAGTGATAACACTATTTATTTTGTACTTGAACATGTTGGTACCGTAAGAGCCAGTTGCATTGCCATTCTTTTATATCAAGTCCTGTCTCCTATTTCACTGGGAACTTTCCTGCATAACTTCATTCCCTCCTGTCCTTAACATGGAAACATGTTAAAGAATGGAGGATGAAGTGGGTTGAGTGGAGTCCTTGAATGGAGTGGGTTGAAAGAGCAGCTTCAGGGTGAATCATATACATGCCTTTGGGAAGACAGAAGCTCTGTGGAACCCCTCGAATATTAGGGTCATGAAGGAATCAAACGTGACATGGACGAACCTTCACTTTACTTACAGCAAATACCACAGTGAAAAGTGGAGGATGGATTCTTTTACCCTGCTGATGTCACAAGCCATGCAGTCCAGCATCAGAGAAATGCCCATGATGAAAATTACACAGCCCACCGCCAAAGACAATGACAAATAACTAGTATTTCTTTTATGTTTTCCTTTTTTTCTTCTCATCTGAGTTCCTCTTACCTGATAACTCACATCTCTCCTCTTAAGACCTTACTTCCCCCAATTACCCTCTTCCTTTACTCATTTCTCCATTTTGTTCTTGTTCTGTATTCCTTCACTCTTTCTTCTTGCTTCTGAACACAACTTCAAAAGAACAATTCTAACGGTGGCTGGACTTTTCTCAGAAGTTGGGAAAGGAGAAGAAACTAAAGCCATGTTTGTCTTTAGTGGACAAGAAGAGGGAACGGCAAGGAAAAGAATACATACATTTATTTGTTATTTACTGTTTCCATAACCTGTATCACTCTAAAACTCAGTAGCTTAAAACCGCGCACATTTATTATCTCAAAACTTGGATCAGGAATCTTTCACAAAATGCCACCCTGGGTTAAGGACCCATCTGAAGGCTTCCAGAGGATCTGTTTCCACGCTGGTGAGGTTGTTGGCAGAGTTTCAGTTCCTCAGAGGCTGTTGGGAGCAGGGAGTCAGTTCCTAGTTGGCTGTTGCCTTGAGGCCACCCTCAGATTCTCGTCATGTGAGCCTCCCAGACATGGCGCTTGCTTCATCAAGGCAAGCAAGGAAAAGAGTCTGCTAAGAAGACAGAAGGCAAAATCTTATGTATGGGAATCACAGAAGTGATTTCTCATCTCTTTCTCCTTATCCTGTTGGTTAGGAGCTAGTCACTAGGCTAGACTGTAGTCAAGGGCACGGGATTACACAAAGGTATGACTGTAGGAGGCTAGGACTTTGGGAGCTATTTGAGGGTCTGCCTGCCACAATTAAAAATTTTTATTTGGACACAAAAGTATAAAAATTTTACAGCCTTTTTTTTCTTTCCTAAAATTATTCTCTAACCTTAGTTTTGACTTTTTTTGTTTAGTGTATGTGGTATATGTGTCTGCTATGACCTCAGTTTCGTTTCTCTGGCCCAGTTGTCTACTGATTTTCCCACCCTTAGGTTAATTATAATTAGCTCATGGCTGCTTCCAGCCCACATTTGAATATTCCCTACTGGATGAAGTAATCATATAGATCTGATTACGTGTGTGTGTGTGTGTGTGTGTGTGTGTACATATATATTTAGACATATATATATATACATATTTGTCAAAAACATGTGAATAAAATAATATATTTCACTCTTCTTACAACTCTTTCACTCTTTCATCTCTTCTAAGTTATAGAGCACCCAACTTTACCTTCCATGTATTCTGGCCACCCCATTTCTATGCCATTTCTCTTGTTTTTTTTTTCCCCTAGCTATAACCTCCTCCCTTTTCTCTCTGCCTTAATCTTGCTCATATTTTAAGCCTAAATTCACGTGTTCTTGATGAGTCTTTGTCTCTTTATAAGCTCACTAAATTTTCTCCCTTATCTTAAGTAACAAAGTATTAATAATTTATACCATACAAAGTTATCACTTGACTGTAAATTATTTTGAACCTGTATCCAATTGTTTGAAATTTATGAGTCTCCTTTCTCTAATAAGTTCTTTGATCAATATTGCTCACTACAGTATAACCAAGGATGATTTATATTAGTCACCACTAAAGTTTAATGAAATATTGTTCCAGAGTCTTTCTTAGGGAAATCATGCCTTATACTTAGTCTCTATCCTCAGTGCCTAACATTTGGCTGAATACATACAAGGTATTCAGTAAATACTTATTGAACTGATATAGGGAACTATTAAATATTTAAGGCATGTAAATAATTTCATTGAATGTATTTTCAACATCTTAAAATGTAGAAGGCTATACCTTACTAGAATTAGTGTCTGCTGCAATACATAAACCATGTGCAAATCCTTAAGAGGGACCCTGCATAAATTTAAGAAACACATAGAATTTATATGATGCCCAAGATTTTTTCTCCAAACACAGGAAAATAAAATTGTAAATTGTTCATGATAAAAGCTAAATATTTCCTTAAAACAAAAGAAAAAATAGGATGCTTTAGTTACTCTCACTTTAAAATAATAGAAATTTATATTCTTAGACTATTGTTCCCTAGTTTCTGGGCTCTAAACTTTGTTCAAACACTGGCCCTGTGATAGAATTTGTACTTATAATATTAGAGTATTATATTTTAAAGTATCATATTTGTACACATTTTTTTAGATTTAAAAACATTTTTAATGAATTTCCACTGATTTAGACAAAGATCTTCAAGCACAATAAATATTTGAGAATTTTCTTCTTCCTACTATGTATTTTTTAACTCTACATCTGAAAAGGGGAATTGTATTTTTCCTAAATTTGTATGTGATCATGCAAATAAAATAGACCACTTTATTGTTCCATGAATATTTTTCTGGGAAAAGGTCAATGAAAAATATTTACTTAGAATAAGTCTCAAGTGGTGTTGCAATTATTTTTAGTTGTCAGTAAGATATAAACAGTTTTCTTTATCATAATTAAGTTAACCACATTGCTGATGCTATAATCACTGACTGTCTTAGTACTTTCAAGCTATTATAGCAAAAATATCACAAACTAAGTAGCTTATAAAAAAACAGAAATTTATTTCTCACAGTTCTGGAGACTGGAAGTCCAAGGTCAAGGTGCTGGCAGATTTGGTGTCTGGTGAGAGCCCATTTCCTATTTCATTGATGACACCTTTTCTTTGTCTTTGCAGATGCTGGAAAGGGTTAGGGAACTCTGTGGGGTCTCTTTTATGAGAGCACTAATCCCAATCATGAGGGCTCCACCCTCGATACCTAAGTACTTCCCATAGGCCCCGTCTTCTAACACGATCACTTTGAGGGTTAGATTTCAACATTTGAATTTTGGGAGGCATACATATTCAGACCATACCATTGACTAATTTCAAATGTTTGTAATAAACTAGATATATGAAGATGAAACATTTTCAATAGTTTTCCTATGCAGGATTCAATTGGAATGATTTTTAAATATTGCTTTTTACTGATTTTCAAAACAGTACACTGTTATTATCGAAAAAAGGAAATGATAGGAGATATTAATAGAGAAGAAAGAAAAGGCACAGGTAATATCACCACTCAGATAATTAATTAATATTTTTATATAGTCCTCCCTTTTTCTATGTGTGTATATATATATATATATGTGTGTGTGTGTGTGACTTTTTCTTACTTCCATAAAACATGGGATCATAGAGATAGTTTTTTTTTTTATTAACTTAACATTGCATTCAGTTTATTGTCTGACAACAGACAGTTTTCAAAAGTATAATGTGTAGGGGTGCCTGGGTGGCTCAGTGGGTTAAGCCTCTGCCTTCAGCTCAGGTCATGATCTCAGGGTCCTGGGATCGAGCCCCGCATCGGGCTCTCTGCTCTGCAGGAAACCTGCTTCCCCCTCTCTCTCTCCCTGCCTCTCTGCGTACTTGTGATCTCTCTCTGTCAAATAAATAAATAAAATCTTTAAAAAATATATAATGTGTAGTGGCTCTATTATAGTCTATCATATATTTATCTACCATAAAGTTTTATGTATTATAGTTTATGTACCATGATTTATGGTACATAATTTATGTACCATATTTATCATACTATTTATGATGCCATATATGTATCATATGTACCATAGTTTATTATCTTTTTTAAAGATTTTTTTAAATTTTTATTTATTTGAGAGAGAGAGATCACAAGTAGGTGGAGAGGCAGAGAGAAAGGTGGAAGCAGACTCCCTGCTCAGCAGGGAGCCCGATGTGGGCCTTGATCCCAGGACCCTGAGATCATGACCTGAGCCAAAGGCAGAGGCTTAACCCACCGAGCCACTCAGGTGCCCTATTATCTTTTTTAGATATTTTTATTGTTTCCCCCTTTTTTTTTAAGATAATGAAACTTTGAACATAGCTCTAGGTATTCATTACATTATTCCTCACAACGGATTTCCCCAGTGGAACCACAGTCTCCCAAGACTCTTGATAAACACTTTCAAAATATCTTTTTAAGGACTGTACAAGTGTATATGTGTGTCTAGGGCCAATAAGTATATTTGTGCATTTATGTTAATAGCAACTCCTGGTGTTGTAAATTGCAGAACTCCCACAATTAAACTTTGATTACTCCTACTTGCAAAGTATGAGTGTACACATCTCACTTACTGTCACTAATATAAATGTAATCACTTTTAAAAAGTGACACTACAAAAGATGAAAAATAAAACCACTGAACATCAGTTAAGGTTCAATTGCATTTAGCAGAGACTTCAAAAAACAATGTGGCGTAAAGAAGGTAGAAAACGTTGGTTTTTACTCTTTGTCAGAGGTCTAGAGGTAGGCAGAGGGGACCCATATCTGGGAGTTGGGCTCTTCATCACAGTGTTTTCCAAAGACTCTTGCTGTTGTAATTATGTTCCCCCACCACAGCATTTTGCTGCCATCTGCTTGGTCTAAGATAATACATCACCACAACCACCATGTTTCAAAAAGCGTGATGGAGGAAAGTGAAAAGAAGAAAGAGGAGCCAGAGCTTTCCTTCCCTTCAAGGATACAAATGTGGAGTTTGCTTATAAAACTTCTGTACCTAGCCTATTAATCAGCACTGAGTCACCTAGCCGAAGCTGCTAGAGAACTTGGAAAATATACTGTTTATTTTGGCCTGTTCTAGACCGAGCTAGAAACAAGGACTAATTGAGAGAAAAGAGAAGAACAGTTTTGAAGGATGGTCTTACCATGCTATACAAAGATTCTTAAATTTACAATGTGTTTGATTACTGTGGAGGTTGACATTTTTTAATACATTAACACACTTTTGTGAATTACAGATTAGTTCCCTCTGCTAATTTTTCCATTGGATTTGGTTTTTGGCAAGATTTTTGTTAAATTATTATTAATTATCACATCCATCTCTTCAGGTATTTTTATAATGTTTTTGGTTTCTCAGAGTCTTATGGGTTATTTGGTCAAAACCACAATGACAATTTTATTGCTTTTATACTTAAGGAAGTTTTCCCATTCCTCAGGATTATGATTATACTCATCAAAATTTTACTCTAGAATTTGAAAAATTAACTTTTGCTTGTAATTCTCTTTTTATCTGCAGAGGTTTTTGTTTGTTGGCTTTTTGGTTTTGGTTTTTGAAAATGCTAAGAAAATAAATATCCAACTTGAGGCTTATTTTTTATGAATAATTAATGGGTTTTCTTTATTAAAAACTAATTTATTTGACATATTGAAAATTTTATATAAGTTGTGTCATGTTCTTCTGCAGTCTAGCATCTCTTTATGGATTGTCAGTTCTATTTTGTTTCCCTCCTGGACTGATTTTCAGCCAGGATGTGTGAGTATGGAGTATTCTAGCATGATCCATTCAGAATGTTTGGAACGACTATCACATCCCTATCAAATATTATGCCTATCACTTTTGTTCTTTAGTTTTGCTTGAGTTTCACACTCTAGTTTTTCTATCTTAATGAAATAATAAATATTTATTCGGTAATTGACACTTCAAACATTTTCTCAGCTTTTCTTAGTTATTTGTTCTCTTAGATTTGTTTTTTTTTTTAAAGATTTTATTTATTTATTTGACAGAGAGAAAGAGATTACAAGTAGGCAGAGAGGCAGGCAGAGAGAGGAGGAAGCAGGCTCCCTGCTGAGCAGAGAGCCTGATGCGGGGCTTGATCCCAGGACTCTGAGATCATGACCCAAGCTGAAGGCAGAGGCTTAGCCCACTGAGCCACCCAGGCGCCCCTGTTCTCTTAGATTTGTTTGGTCAAATTTTTAAACAGCTAATTTGCTTTTGTTTGGGACTATTAAAATGTTTAACTGGAGGGGATAGTTGATTTTGTAATATTCTATCTTTTTATTTATAAGCATGGGTCTATATTCTATTCAAATATTTTTTAATGTCTTATTGAACTCTCATAGTTCTTAAAATGTACATCAAGCAGATTTCTTTTACAGTAATTTCTAATATTTTACATTTTTTATTACTATGGGGAATCAAATATTTTTCTAATATAACTCTAGTAAGAAATGCTACTGGTTATTGGGTATCCCTCTTTTACATGACACTACTGAATCATCATATTAATTGAAATAGTTTCTCAATCAGTTGTCTTGATTACACATTCTTTGCCTTTAATGAAACTTGATCTGTTATTTCAGATCTGTTATTTCTGTTATATGCCTTCAAACATTAGCCAGAACTTCCAAAAAATGTGACTAGTATCTATCTTCCAAACATCTATCATCCAAATTTTGTTCATAATTTGAATCAGAATCCCTCTAATATCTCACAGATTTCTGGGTATGGCGGGGAATATATCCTCAAAGTTATGATTCTGTAGATCTGGTATGTATACAAAGGTGGTGAAAAGGAACTCGATTATGTAGACATAAAAAAAATCCATTGGATGGATCACAACCAAAATTAATAAACCTTGAAACTTTTCAAGAGAATTACATTTTGACAATACAAAGGCAAGAAAAATGAGAAGTTCTGATAAACTATATTATGGATTAATGATGTATTTAACACTCAGAATTAGAGTTTACTAGGTGCCTATGTTCCAGTGATATATATCACATATAACTTTGACTTTTATATATAGTTTTCATATATATATATACACACACATATGTACATATATATACACAAATACATATATATACTTCAAAACTAGGAAAAATGGTATGGAAAAAACTTTTTATGTTTAAATTAGTATATGTTACAATAAAGTTGATTTGAATGATCATTTTGTTATTACTTTTAAAAATTATTCATTCGAAGATTTAAAATACAAAATAAAAATAAAAATACCTAGGACTGTCTTTCCTGGATATAATGAGTGTTAAATAAGTTCTGAAATATTTCCATCATTTGCCATTTAAACTGAGTAAATGGGGAGGGTGGGAGAAAATGGGAAGAAAAATTATTCAGTGATACTATTCTTATGATGCTTTATTCCAAGGTATAATCACTTCTTAACAAAATGTGTGGTATGGCTATTAGCAACAATTCCACTGCTCATGGCAGGAACTCTAAAGATTTAATAAGAGCAGTCAAGGAAACATGAACAATGATTCTACTCTTCTAGTGATTTCCAGCAAACTGGATTCAATTAAGCACAATAAATACCTCTTCAACTGGTCTTAAAAAGCCTTCAGAGGATGTGAACATGCCTAAAAAGAACTGTATTTCATGAAATTGCTGATTGTTCCTTTTGGCTGAGGACCTTAGCTGGCAGTCCCTATTTAGCTACAATGTATGAAATGTTACTTGCTTTCCGTTAAAGATAACATGAAATACCAGGGAATGTTAGGAAACAAGTTACATACAGGTATTATTTTAGCATTAATGACTCGTGTTAAATGCTATCAGAGTGGAGATTTGGATACTGAGAAGGGCATTTACCCTGAATACTTTCAGGTCAATGATGCGGTGTATAGTGTTTATATATAGTGTTCTTAGGATCAAGTGTTTGGAATCTCACAGATTTGGGGTTGAATCTCAGGCAAGTATCTCACTTATCTAAATCCCAGTTTACTCACCTGTGAATTAGGAATTATTTAGAAATATTATCTATTTCTGGGGCCCCTGGGTGGCTCAGTTATTGAGCGTCTGCCTTCACCTCGGGTCACGAACCCAGGATCCTGGGATCGAGTCCCGCATCCGGCTCCCTG
Organism: Ailurus styani; assembly: GCA_002007465.1. Lineage (NCBI taxonomy): Eukaryota > Metazoa > Chordata > Mammalia > Carnivora > Ailuridae > Ailurus > Ailurus styani. The sequence continues at coordinate 801,948 of LNAC01000530.1, read as the reverse complement.
CTCTGCGGGAAAGCTCGCTTCTCCCTCTCCCACTCCGCCTGCTGGTGTTCCCTCTCTCGCTCTGTCTGTCTTTGTTAAATAAATAAATAAAATCTTTAAAAAAAAGAAATATCTATTTCTGCCTCTTTAGATTGTGAAACGTGAGATGATAGGTTGTGTGTGTGTGTGTGTGTGTGTGTGTGTGAGAGAGAGAGAGACAGAGACAGAGACAGAGACAGAGACAGAGGCAGAGACAGACATCAGAAAAGTCTCGGTCATAATAACACTAAATACATGATGTTCTTCATCATTATCATCAACATCATCATGATCAACTTTGTGCAGAGTCATGAAGTTGCTGAACATCTTGGCCAGGCATATTTTTATTTTGTAATGTAGTGATTAATGATACATAAAAAGCTAATACCATATTCTAACATTAACTCTACCTAGAATCTACTCTTCCAAAACCTTTCAATTTTTTACTGTAAGCTATATCACAGATGATTTTAAGCCTCAGTTTTGCAGTGAGGCATTTGTGGGTGTTTATGTATATTTCTCAAGGACATTTTGATGATAGTCTATAAATTATGGAAACTCCCTTCTTCCTTTTGCTGCTACAAATGGCTCAGTATAATAATGTCATTAAGAATTCATACCCAGGAGGAGGTGAGATTCCTCTTCCCTCCATCCCCTCGCCTTGACCTCAGGCCTTGACCTTGGGACAAGGCTTTAGCTGGACAAGGCTTTAGCTTTTCTAGGAGCATTCTGGGCCCCACAAGGCCTCATGCTTGTTCTTCACCCTCCAGGAAGCAGCAGTTCCTGCCCACCAAGGACTCATTAGTAATATTGAGCCTGTTGTCTCCTCTTTTATCCGAAATGTCAAGGATTGCTTTTCTCTAGTTTTACCAGTGTGAGGAATCCTTCAGTGCTTTCTCATGTGTCACCATCTGCTTGTGTTGCCTTGTCTTTTCCCTTTCCTTTCTCCTCAAAGAGTATTTTACTCATTATCTCTAGATGGTCCTCCAGTAGGCCTCCCTTTGGACATATTCCTTTTATAAGAATTGTCAGTTTTGTCTTTCTAGAAAGCAGAGGTTGACAAAGAGGGCTGATGACTGGTATTGTATGAGGTAATACAATCCAGAAAGAATGAATGAAGAAAAGGGAGAATGAAGGAAGGAAGGAAAGGAGTAGGGGATCAGTCTTCATTTAAAATTCTTATATTTGGCTTATCATTGATTTTTCAACTTAATTTTGAGTTTTTTTTAACTTACTTAAAAATACTCTGTATGTTCAGTCCTTTAAAATTTTTCATCCAAAGCAAGTGCTTTGCCCACCTTGCCCCAGTTCCAGCCCTGTCTGTGCCACGAGTTATCAAACTGGCTGCCAACAAGTGAAACTGACTGTCTGATCCAGGAACTTTGTTCCTCAAGGTGTGTTGGCAGAATTTGGGGGCCATTCAGCAGTGGGGAGGAAGTGGGAAGAATGTATCAGTCATCTTCCATTTCTGTTACCTTAGATTTTATTCGATGGGTGTTGTCTCCTTTGCACTCCAAGGGTGTGCATGTGTGAGTGTGGGAGGTGAGAGGCACATACATGGGCAGAAGATGAGGCACTGTGTGGTTATGCCTGCGTGAAGGTGGTCAGAGGCCGTCCGAAGTAAAACACAGAGCAGATGAGGTAGAGAAGATGTGAAAAGGTGTCTAAGAGGAGGAGTCTGATATAATCTACCCCAGGCACTATTCAGCCACTTCAGTGCCCTCCATTGGATGTGGCTGCCATAATAAAATGAGGAAAAGCAAATGGCCCTCACTTCTTCCCAGAGAGAGGAAGTATCAGTTCAGTCAGGTCACAGGATGTGCTTTAAAATGGTAGCCAGCTGCACACTCTGAAAAGCTTAATGCTAGTTCGTCAGTGAAATCAGCTAGAGTCTGTTTCTGTAGCTGGTCTTGGAGCCGTGATTGCCTCCTTTCTCCACTACGCATTCTAGATTTCCCTCACTTTTGCACAATTCTTGGGCTGACCCAGGTGACTTGCCTGGTAGGGTGACCTAAATCTTCCTTTCAGAGTTGTCTAAATCTCCTTTCTTTTGCTGCTACTTTTTCTTTGGTATTTTGGGGTAATGGTCACTACATTTTCTAATTTACTCTCAAAACTGGTCATAGAAGTACGAAGAGATGTCCTATGGGATCTCTTGGGTATCAGGCTTACTCCTCCCTGGCCCCACTGTGTAGCCATAACCCTGACTTTTCATGGTAATCATGAATCTTTACCTCCACCAGTACAGCAGCTCATTTATTTGTTTGTGGATCCTCTGGGATGAGGAGCATAGCGTGAATCTGGAAGGTTAGGACTCCAGGCTCAGTGGTACCTTAGTTTGTTCCTTAGCAGAAGCATTTCCCTATGGGATTTAGGATCTAACCCTGCATAGCCTAAAGCTGCAGGGATGGGAAGCAGTTATTCTACAAGTGGGTCAAGGGAGTGAGAGTGAAAAAGGACCAATTCTACTCTATCCCATGGCTTCAGGACCCAAGTAGTCTAGCTCATGGGGACATGGGAGTATATACTGGTGATCAATTCAGTGAATGGCCTGTGTCCTGGAGGTCAGCACTTCAACCCTCCAAGGTATCAGTTTTAAGCTTGTACTTTAATTGAGACTTCATCAAGCCATCTCAATAGTCATGTCTCTAAGCTAGCTGCTTCTGAGTGACTGTGTACATGAATCCAATGTGCATGTCATGAGTGGCACACTTCTTTTATTCTTAAAATAGGTTTCTTTGAGGCAATGCTATGTGCAATACCACATCGACAGTTCAGGTACTTATTTGGAAAGTCATACTTCCAAAGGCTCTACAGCCAGGGAAGAAATATGGAAGAGCTGTTACTTTGGGGAAGGACAAGTCATCATTCTCCAGGGTGGAAGACATCTATGTAACTAACTTGCTGATAAAGGCCAGATGTAGTCCCAAGTCATGGTGTCATAGAGAGGGCTCAGGGTAAGTTTTTGCTGCTGTAAGGCTGGGGGATTCGGCAGTGGCTGTCTAGGTCAGTCTTCTAGAAAGAGAGTCTGTGCTCCCTTTACATATTTATTCATGCCTTTGATCTCTGTCATCAGTGCCATTCTGCTCATGGTACCATTATATTTTGTATAACCCTGAGGTAATCAAGAAGAAATTCTGACTGGCATTTATAGGATGAATTATTCTGCTTGTTTAGAGCTTCCACATTGGTAGACACTTTCCAAAGGGCATTAATATATGATGCAATGTGTGATCATTCCCACGTCTCCAACTACAGATTACCTCCTCAGATGTCCATGCCTGGTTTTCTAGTCTTGCTCCTTTGAGGCTCATGACCAACCAGCCAGGACATTTGCTATCCTCCCAAGGAGAACATGCATATCTATAACTAAAGACACTTCTAGTTGCATATAAAGTAGATGGCTAGTTCTGTAACCCACAAACATGTCACCTGAAAGCATTTCCCTTCCTTACTTACATATTTAGGGCAACACTTGAGCTGTAATGTAGTAACAGTCAGCTTTTAGCTAGCACCAACATACCACATATAAGCCAGGCCATCATTCTTCCCTCCTCCATCATTTAGTGGTAGGAAATCTCACATGAGGCCAGAAGTGTGAGTGGAGAGAGAGATCTAGGTAGGTAAAGTAGGTAACAAGAAGTTCGGGTTATCTTATTCTTATTTACTCATGCTCTCTGGACCTGCCGAGGCCCAGTCCCAGATACGTGCCTTCCATCAAGCAATGGGATACTGCGATGTCCACCTGAACTCATGCCTCAGTAGCTACGATTACACCCAGCTTCACAGGGTAGTTCTAATTGCATAGGTGATTTGTATTCTAAAGCCAGACATTCATTTTAAAAATGTAATTGGTATTTCCATGTTACACATTTTAATGTTTGATATTAGAGTAATAAAGCCTAGGTTTGAAAATAATTTTTTGGTAAAAATTTCCTATTTCCTTTTGAAGCTATTGGCCTTAAGCATATCAATAAGAAAAGAGATACAGAAGTGGTATAAAATTTGGAGTTTATTTAGCCTTTAAAAAATAAATGTGTAGAGTTTTACAAGTTTGGGTTTCAGGAAACTAGAAACTACCCAAATCACCATTCAGATGGGTATCTTTTGGATTAGTAAGTTTGAAGATTTACATTAATGAAGATTACCCCACTCTTTACATTAACAGTAAACCAAATTTTAAGAAGAAGAATATTCTCTGCACAGTTTATAAAAACAGACTCAAATAGGAATTAGGTCACCTTTCAGATCTCTTTAAATACATAACCATAAATTAGTTTTTAAAAATATTTCAGTGGATTTTATTACATATGATCCTTAAAATTTTACTAAGATAGGATTTTATTAATGTCTGTTTTTTATTCAACCGAAGCTCAGAGATTAAACAGCCATGCTCCTTAGGAATAACATAAACATCAGAAGGTAGACTTTCTCTATCACTTCATCAGTTGACTATGCCGCGTCTTAAACACAGCCAGCAACCCTTTCTACATGGTCAGGCATCCATCTTAGCCTCTGTGGCTGAAAAAGCACAGCACACAGGGTTAGGGATTGCAAACCAGAGCAGCCGGTGCCTAGAAGGACAATCCCCACCAGGAGATGGATCTTTCTCCTGTGCTCAGTTCCACTTCTCCAGCTGCCTGGTCCTAAGCAGAGAATGTCAACTTTCTTGTGCCTTTTGGTACCGAACTCTGGCTGCTGTGAGATCAACTCCTCCACGATACCCTCAGCTCCGTTTCAGTTGGGGAGTTAGGGAGCATAATGTCTTTTAGAAAGTTTATACCAAGTTCAACTCCTGTTGACAGTTCCTGAGAATAGCTGTTTCCCCATACCCTTAGTGACAGCACTCCTGAATTGAAATCTAATTGTGTATGCCCTGGGTGGTGCAGGAGAAGACTCTACCCCCTATGGCTTTGCTCTTTGCGGAAGTAGCCTTCTTGGAGAACACCACACATTATTTGCCTGGGCTGGAGTTTATTTTTCTATCTCTACTGAAAAGGCTGCAGGAGAATTTGGCTTTCCGTGGGAGTCCATCCCCCCCGCCCCCCGCCTTCTCTCTGCGCTTGTCTAGCAATGAGAATTTGCTCTCCATAGCAAGCCAGTCTGCAGTTCCTCACCATTTGGGAGCAAATGTGAATTGAATGCTTACAATATGCTTTATATTTATATAATGTAATCCTTGTAAGAACCCCTGGACAGAGGTCCTATTGTCCCATTTCTATATATGGGAAAAACTGAGATACAGATGAATTGAATAAAGTGTAGCTATGAAGTCTTCTAATTAGACTGTGGGGAAGCTGGGAAACAAACCAAAACCTGTAGAACTCTAACTCCTTACTCTATGGAGTAGTGCAAACTGCGCCTGAATTTAGGTCTGTTGTTGATGAGCTCTTTATCTCAGTCTTACAGATAACACTCAGATAACAGACATAACAAAGAACTAGAGAAAAGTAAGATATGTCGTGTTATTTTGTTTGGGGCTAAAATATCAAGCAGTAAATTACAGATTTTGTTTACATTGATCGTTGCATGAAGTACCTCATTAAATATCTAAAGGAGCAAGATTTTTTAAATGTTCTGTTATGATAAGAATTGTTTCTCATCTGTGTTGTCTTTCCTAGCAAAATGATGTGGTTTGAATGCACAGTACTTTAATTGATTTTTAAGATGATGAGTCTTTCCCTTTGTAATGACCACTGCATACTGCAGCAAAATTGGAATGCGAAAAGTATTCTGAATGCCTGGTCAAGCAAGTGAGATCCCTAGTGACTGTGAGAAGAATTTAAGAGCAAAATTTCGGCTTTCCAGGTTTGCTTAACACTTTGCTGAAGGCTTACCTTTTTAACTTGGTTTTGAGGATCCTCAAACCAACTAAGTCATCCCAACATTGGTGACTTAGAAAATCACAAATGGCAAACATATGCACATGTCCCATCATTCCTATCTTGCATTCATGTAAGATATTACTAATCAATTACATGCTCTTTCTCATTGAAACTGAATGTTGTCTGAGACATTTTTCAACATGGGGTCTTGAGACAGCACTGAATAGTTGACTAGAGTTAGTGCAGGTGTTAACTTTATTTTCCATCTCCGACATAGATATCTCTACCACAGCTACACATAAGGCTAAAAAGGAAATATTGATTTCTTGTTATGTTTTTTATGTGTTGTGCTAGACAACGGAAATAGAACAATTAAAAAATTAAGATCATTATTTTCTTCAGAGTAGGCAAACTTGTCATAAGAGACCAATCACTATTCATTCATCTGTCGATGGATAAAGAAGATGTGGCATATATATATGTGTATTTATGTATGTGCGTGTATATATATATATACACGCACATACATACATACATAAAAAATGGAATATTAGGGAATATAGATATATGGAATATGTATGTATATATTCCATATTCCATAATATATGGATATGGATTTATGAATATATATGTATATACTCCATTGTAAAAACAATGGAATATATATATACAGTGGAACACACACACACACACACACACGCATGCACACACGATGGAGTATTATGCAGCCATCAAAAATGAAAGCTTGCCATCTGTAATGGCATGGATGGATGCTAAGTGAGATAAGTCAGTCAGAGAAAGACAATTATCATATGATCTCACTGATATGTGGAATTTAAAAAGCAAAACAGAGGATCATAGGGGAAGAGAGGAAAAAATAAAACAAGATGAAACCAGAGTGGGAGACAAACAATAAGAGACTCTTAATCATAGGAAACAGTTGCTGGAAGTGGGGCAGTGGGGGTGGCGGGGGGTGGTGGGAGCATGGGGTAACCGGCTGATGGACATTAAGAAGGGCACATGAAGTAATGAGCACTGCGTATTATGTAAGACTGATGAATCACAGGCTTGTACCTCTGAAACCAATAATACACTATCTGATAATTAATTTAATTTAAATAAAAATGTAAAACCAATTATTAAATCTCAATGACTTCATCAAATAAAAATTTGTCCCTTGTGCAAAGCCCATTGCAGGTATTACTGATTGGGTGGCTCCATGGGGGAGCCTGTCCCCCAAGGAGTGTTGCAGGGCACCCTGCTCCTTCTAACCTGTGGCTCTGCCATCTCCTCACTTCCTGAGATGGGAATATGAGAGCATGTAAACTATTTAACCACAGCTGCCTGGAAGTGACACCAATTTTGTATATTCATATCCATTAGCCAGGAAAGGTCACATGGTCTCAACTAATTGCAAAGAGACTAGAAAATTTATTACTAATTGAACTTCTTCTTCCTAAGAGAAAATGTGGAAGGACAGCCTGAATGTTTTAGTGGTCAGCTAGTTAACTCAGGGAAAAATAGGCATGGTACTTTACTCATGGAATTTTCTAGTTAATGTAAGCTTTGTTCCCCATCTGTGCTGTCTCAAGTTCTTCATTTGTTGCAGCATATGTGTCCTTTTAAAAATCTAAGATCATTTATATATATATGTGTGTGTGTGTATAAATATATATAATGTAACATCTATATTTAAATATATAGATGTAATACATATGTGTGTATATATATATACACACACATACATGTGTATACATATGTATATATATATAGTGTCTCAATTTAAAGCTATCCATCTTTCTTAAATTAACACGAACTCGTATGCTTCTCTATCATTGGTATTCTTATTCTTCATAGCTTTACCATCACAAAACTGTTTTTGGCACTTTATACTCTCCCTCACTTAACCAGATCTATCCAATTTAGAAATAATGTTAAGATTATTTTTTGGCAGTGATCTTTTTAATACTTTTCCTCAATTCCCCCAACCCTATATCAACTTGAAATTAGCATTGCCTTTCTCAAGAGGTATTCCTATTTCCATCCAAATCACATATTTTTCACAGCTGGCAAATTTATCTCCCCATGACTTTTTCTAACGTGTGATTTTTATACTAAAATTTCCATATTTATACTAAAGTTTCCTTTTTCAGTAAATACTGACACCTTCTCATCTTGTCCGGACTTGCAGGGGCATGAAGCATTCCTTATCATTGTACCTAGGTGAATACTGGCTTTGTGGGAGTAGTTCTCTAGCTGTTGTTTCTTTTCTTCTCTGCTTTTGAATAGAAACCACACCTTCTGCTTCCTCCACGTGAATCTTGAGGGCTAAGGCAGAGGGTTCCCTATGCATTCTTCAACTTCTTCTCCCAGGAAGAGAAGAATTACTCTAGACTGCACTGTTTAATATAAGAATGAGTCACATGTGGCTATTGAACACTTTAAATGTTCCTGATCTGAATTAAGATGAGCTCTAAATTTCAAATTCAGATGAGATTTCAAAGACTAAGAACCAAAAGATAATGCAATATTTCCTTTAAAATTTGTGTTTATTTTTGGTGTTGAATTAATATCTTGGATATATTGGATTAAGTAAAGTATATGATTAAAATCAATTCCACCTATTTTTTAAAAATTTTTTATTGTATCTCAAAGGAAAATTAAAATTTCACATGCAACTTACGCAACATGTCCTTTGGACAGCCCCGCTCTAGACAGGCTGTTTTGAAAATATGAGTGAATGAATTTGGTCACATAGACTTTGTGGTTAAATAATGGTCGTGCTAAATGCAGGTTAAAAAGACTGATGCTGTAAGTCTGCTGTTGATTTGGTTTGGAGTCCGTGGATAAGATACATTCTATTTTTTCTACTTTTTATTGTTTTTCCTGATAAGTTTAATCATGAAAACAAACCTTTAAATATTCTGAGAGTGTAATTTGGCTTGAAAAGTCATTTGAAAAAGAATGATTAATGAATGCACCATTTGGTCTTAGAAGGTATACTGGCTTTCTTCAAAATACAAGTCTTGGCATTCACTGTGACCTTGAGTGTCAAAGACATGCTTCCTTGAGTAGATTGTTTGATTCTAATGTCGCAGCCTCAACAATACATACCTGTTTTACCTACACCATGTTATTTGAAAATCTACTCTTATATTATACAGTGACATATACTTTAGGTACTTAGATGTTTTGCTTTTATGAAAAATCAGGATATTTGTCAGAATAGAAAATAGCAATTAGCATCTCATCTGTTTTCATTGATTGATTGATTGATCCTAACAGTCACAAGTCTTTCACATTCTTCCCAAATTTACTTCCATTATTATGAGAAATCATCGAGTCCATTTAATCATTAGGTTCAGAATGTCAGGTCAATATCTGTTCAAGTCTCTGAGGTCTAAAATGAAAGTCTTGTCCATTTTGAGAAGATAATGATGAGAACAGTGAATCCGCAGTGACTTCATTATCCCAGTTTCCATTTTCATGAGGATAAAAGGCATTTATGGAAAATTTGATCATGGATATTTGTCAAGAAGTCCTTGTTAACTTCTATTTTTTTTCCCCTTGTTAACTTCTTAAAGTGAAACTTTCTAATGAAGAACTCTACCAATCAGTGAGCTAGGCTGTAATTTTTTAAAAGCTAATTATTTCAGAATATGAATTTAGAGTGAGAATCCACTTCTTTGATGGTCAGACAATGCAATCTTAAAGAGAAGGGGTTTGTATAAAAAATCAGTAGTGGCTAGTAGTCATTGCCATGGTGACAGACATCTTTAACTATAAGGTGGCCTTTTACATATCGCAATATTACTTTTTAAAAACACATTTCCTTGTTGATGCACACTTATCATTAGCTAGTTCCTCTTAAGAGAGTTTGTGTACGGTGCTACTTTTCCCAGACTTGCTCTATCTTCTCGATTCTCTGTTTATGGTTGATGAATTAAGAGCTTTAGTAAAATAACCTCGAGTGAATATTTCATAAAGACGTTCCATAGAAGAAATACTGAAGAAGTTTCTGACCCTAGTTTTCCACTGTTTGCTTCCTGGTTTGTTTATTTGTTGTTTTGTTCTGTTCTTTATTAAATGTATCCTTGGTAAGATGTTATTTCAGAAGCTGGGGACTTTGGTAAGAAAAAATTATAATCTGTCTATGTCAGTTTGCTTGACCACCATGTAGATAAGGCAGGAGCATGGGTAATAAAAATCATATGGGAACCTCAGAAAGCACCTGTAGATGATAAAGATGCTCCCAAGCTTGATACCTTCCTATAAGGTAGTATCTGCAGAGGTGATTTGCTCTTGGGCTTGACGGAACCTACTGGTCGTGTTGCTATCAATCAACAAAGGGAGGTCAAGATGGCCATGTAGCCCAGTTATTTATTAATCCAGGGAAGCTGTATATACACCCTGCTATTATCTGTAAATAAGCTTATTTTTATGTCAAAATTATTAATATGATAAATGTAAATTCAAGCATATTATAAAATGTAGTGGGTTGGTTTTTTTGTTTTTTGTTTTTTGGTTTCTTTTTGGCATTGAAACAAAATATTCCCAAATCCTCAAAAACTGGAAATATCCTAGATCTCTCCAGATTTCTACAAGATTCTGCTATCATCTAGTGGAAGAGTAGCTGAAAGACACAATGACGGTTGAGAAAAAGCCTCTGAGGCCGTAATGTGGTCTCAGGTCCTTGCTCTAGTAGTTGCTGGCTGAGACAACTTCAGTTTCCTCACCTAAGGTATAGGTAATACTTTAAAGAATTTTCTGAAGAAGAATTGAGGTAATGTGCATTGTGGTACTGATAATTACCAGGTGCAAATAATCATTAGCTAAGAAATCATTAATGACAGAGATGACTGATCAATATTATTTTCTATGTGCAGAGAATGTCTCTGTGTGCAGAGCTTGATGCCTTTGGTTCTGACTTCTAGAATCAGGTTTTCTATGTCTTTTCTCAGAAGAACCCATTTATTGCTAACATTGGACCCATTGATAGGTACGCTGAAAATGTATCTTCTGCCATCTTTGTTTGTGAACACACTGCTGTAGAGAAGAAGTCATTGATATTCTATGTGAGCATGGTTATCACATCCAGTGCACTCCAGTCTTTATGCTACAGCTGCACTGGTAACTACATCTATTCTTTTTTTTTAATTTGAAAAAATATTTATTTATTTGAGAAAGAGGGAGAGAACAGGAGGTGCAGCAGAGGGGGTGGGAGAGGGACAAGCAGGCTCTGCGCACAGCACAGAGCCTGACGTGGGGCTCAATCTCAACACCCTGAGATCATGACCTGAGCCAAAAACTTCACTGAATGATCCACCCAAGCACCGTGCACCTACTCTTAGCATGTCTTTAAAAGAAGCCAAAATAAAAACTTTGCTTTTAAGAGTAGGTGTTAGGGCTCCCGGCTAGCTCAGTCGGTAGAGCATGAGACTCTTAAGAGTACGTGTTTTTCTGCAATAAGAAAGTAGATTAAAAAAACTGTCTTAAATTAGAAATATGATAGGGCTGTAAATGACTGATAAAAATCAACCCCTAGCAGTGAAAGTACATACAATAGAGTTGTGAGTGAGTTCTTTCCTCTGTGGTATAACCGGTAAGAGTGTATAGTGATGGAGGCCTCTGCACAGTGGGTGACTTCTGTTAAGAAAGGAGCAGCCAGGAAAGAACCATGGAAGGAATGAAGTCCATGGGACTACTGGATAATTGGTAGGGTCTCTGGAAGACTCTGAAGAGGGAAGCAAGCACTGCACCCAGATGGCACAAAATGAGTACCAGTGGAAAGAGTCTGACTTCCTGAGTAATGGCGTAGCAATATGATATAGTATAAAATTTGTATGAGAAAGATAGGGAGATAATGCATTCTTCACATTTTACGAATATGTATGACTTTGCATTTTATATTATTTTTACTTGGAAATCATTCTTCCTTTCATTAGATGAGTTTTCTTATGTCACATCCAAAGACAGTCTGAATCAAAGAGAGATTCCTGAGGTTCCTGGTTGGGTTACTTTAATTCTAACCATTAATCAGGCTGAAAGTGGGTGTTCTGAAAACATGAAAACTAATTCTCTAAATGTATTTAACAAAGATCATAAAGAACTAACATGCACCTAATGGGTTTTTCACTTGTATGTCCACTTTTTAAGTTAAAACGTAGCTTGCATTCAAAATAAGCATATTAATAGCATTTTCTTTGTCAACCTTATACTTTTATTTGCCCAGAGCTCTGGGTGAGCTGATTTACATTAAATTGACTAAGATAGATGACCCACAATAAACCAATATTGTATCTGTAATTGTGAATTCAGAGGTGAATGTGGGAAACAATAATAATTTTAGGTATCTTTTAACAACTAGATTAAACTATCACAAAATGAAACAAATAGTATCTTTGTGTTTGTTCTTACCCAAGGCTTATATCTGAAAAGTGTTATTGCTGTAGTAATTGATTTTCTTGTATTCTAAAATAACAAAGGATTTTTAAAATGTTTTCAGGTAACCTTAAAAAAAAAGGTGATTTATTTTCTGCTAAGTCTTGTTAGCAATCGATGGTAACAAGGACTGTAAAAGTGCCTTAGAGAATGCTTAATTATCTGCTTGAGATGCTCTAAGAACAACCAAAAGAAAGGCATATAAAAAGTTAATTAACTTGCTCTAAGAACTATATCCACCCAATTAAACCATAACTGACATATAGTTACCCCACGTCATAACCTTTTAGATATTTAAGTATATGAGAGAAAATCATTTTTAACAAAAGAAATAAAATAAGTAATAGGAATCGAGAATCAAACAGTTGACTACATGGGATAACCTCCAAAAACTTTTAATTTGATCATTTCACTTTTATAGTCTCCTCAATTTGCTCATCCTTAAAAGATAGCCAAAACACTCAAAATAATCCATAGACATGCACAATGAAGGTCTCTGATGTTGTAAAAGTACTAAGAGAAAATGGGCTCATTATGATGGCTCTTCACAAGTCTGAAATCATCAGAGATGAGAAATCCCTGCAGAAGTGCTTTTATTTAATTTCCTAGCTGAGTACTGCCTTTCCAGTCAAGGAAAAACGTCGCCTAAGCGCTCTTTTATCACTTGGAGGAAGTTCAAGAGATAGGGAAATTATTTCCTTACATATAGACAATCATTTTAATGAACTACTTCTATTTTAGAAGACAGGACTGTAGAATGGTCTGGATTTGTGACCCAGAAAAAACCCTCTGTGATATTGATGTGACTTAAGGGCTTATGCATCAAATTAATCTGTGACAGAATTAGCAAGGTATTTGAAGTCTGTCATAATATTGCACATTATCTTTTTCTATGTCTTCTTTGATCTTTCTTGAGGGCCCTGTCAAGGGAAATCGCCTATCTGAAGTTTAATGTGTTCTCTAACACAGGATGCATCCCGGTTTAAGCCCTTTAGCCTGTACCATGTGAATTGGATTTTGAATATAGATTTAATAATTGCCCCAAACATTTGCTTATCTCTCAACCTGAGCATGCAGTAATGAGTTTAAGAACTAGAAGTTAGTTGTTTTGTCCCTTGGAATCTGACCTGTCATTTAGAAGATGGCCATGAATTTTACTCTACCTCGGTCCTCTTGATCCCCAAACAATTCTTAGTATTTGATTAGCACTCAGCATTGTCTATTACACCTGAACACTGGTGTCTCTCCCAGAGACTTGGTCCATTCAGAACCAGGGAAATGAATCTGTTTTATTCCCAGCATATGACAGCTCACTAATCACTCAGAGTAGTTTGTTGCCCTCTCTGCCAAATGGAATCATCTTTAATTAATTACTTTGACAAAGCGTTTTATATTTGTGAAAGCTTAATAAATGTTGTGGCCCTTTAAAAGTAATTTAACTATCTTGGCATTTCTTTCTTTTTTTTTAATTCCCCCATTCCCTTCCTCTCTCCCTTCTTTCCTCCCTCCCTTCCTTCCTGCCTTTTTAAGTAAGCTGTAGTCCCCATGTGGGGCTTGAACTCACAGCCCTAAGATCAAGAGTTGCATGTTCTACCAACTGAGCTAGGCAGGTACCCCTGACATTTCTTTAGTCAAATAAAATGTTAATGATTTCAATTCAATACAGCTGAAAATGTAGTGTCATTAAAGGGCATTTCCTGCTAAATTTCAAATCACAAATTTGTGGGCCATCTCTGAGCAGAAGCATCAGTTTCTTCTAAAATACCCCTAGGGCAAAGAATAAAAAAATAAAAAATAAAAAAAAATTTTAAAAAAGAAAGGAAAGAAAAATAAAATAAAATAAAATATTCGGTTAATTACTTCAGGTTATCAATAGTCTCTTGGTAGGAGGTGAGAAACCAGAATTATCAACTCATCGAATTTGGTTATGGAAGGGAAAAAAAAAAAAGAAAAAAGAAAGAAAGAAAAGAAAAGAAACAGGGAGCCTGGGTGACTCAGTCAGTTAAGTGGCTGCCTTTGGCTCAGGTCATGATCTTCAGGTCCTGAGATCAAGCCCTGCATCAGGCTTCCTGCTCATCAGGGAGTCTGCTTCTCTCTCTTTCTCCCTCTCCCTCTCCCTCTGTCCCTCCCCACTGCTCATTCTCTCTCTCTCAAATAAATACATACAATCTTTTAAAAAAGGAAAAAAGAGAAAAAAAACAATAGGTTCACCAATTGTAACAAATGTGCTACTCTGATAGGGTATATTGCTAATGAGGGAGGTTATGCATGTGTGGGGACAAGGGGTATATGAAAGATCTCTGTACCTCTCAATTTTGCTGCTTTAAAAAATAATGGCTTAAAATGCAGAAGACAGAGTATTTACAGACATTAGTAAAATAAAAATACAGTCTTTCATATTCATCTCTTAGATTACTAGAAAAAAAATATAGGCAGAGTTAGAGCAAATACTATCTTCACAGATTTGGTAACTTTATTTGCATTTTATAGTGATTTCTTAAGCCCTACATCCAATGAATCCCCTTTTAAAAGCTCTCTCAGAAATGGGAATTTAGGTATCTATTATACTTTTTCTTTATAGGATGATGGGGATTTTTTCTTTAACCAAGTCCCAAATTTTGGGATTATTACTCTAAATTTCACTGACATTCCGTTTAATTAATTGAATTAAGTGGACTAAAAGGAGTTGGACATTTCCTTGACTGAAATATCTATAGCTTCTCCCTTCTGTGGTTTTTGAAACTAAGTATTTAATGACTATGAAGGTCAAACAAAGGCATGGAATCAGACCTTTCAGATGTTGTCAGCCTTTTGTGTGTTTGAGTTCCAGCCTACCGTCCATTTGTCCAGCATATTTATTGAACACTCACCAAGTGGCAGAGTCTTTGCTGAGTCCTGGTGATACAGGCACAAGCAAGATAGTGGCACTCTCTGTCCTCCTGGGGCTTATAGTCCGTGTGAGCTTCCTGCTGAGCACACCAAGGCGAACAGGACAAGAGCTAGTGAAGGAAATAAACATGAAATAAACAGTCACAGCCTGGGATAAGCCTCCGAGAGACATTTGTATTGACATTATAGAAGAAGAGCTCTACTCTGCTCTACAAAGTCAGAGAAATCGTTCTTCATCCAGGGACATTTGTTCTGCGATGGGATAGACATTTTGCAGGATGTCAGGAATGCTACCAAGGTAGGTCAGTTAAGGATTCTGCTCTCAAATTTCACAAGGTGAGAGAGTGGGAGGGAGAGAGAGAGAGAGAGAGAGAGAGTGAGAGAGCAGTGAAACAAGGAAGAGAGTGAGGGGCAAAAAGTTGTATGAGAGTTCCAAAGATGGGAGCTTTACTCCCATCGGGACCAATCAGGGAACAATTCCTGGGTGCAGTGACACGGGAGGTCGCGAGGAATATCACCACATGCTTTTCAGCCCTGAGTAGGTCCTGCTGGGTAGCAGGATGTTCTGCTTTATCAGAGCCAGGGCTATGTTAAGATAAAGACCCAATGATGTCTAATTTGAGGAAAATTCTAAGGAAGGGCCACTTCTTTTCCCCCAACTCTCTACTCCCACACCTGATATAAGTAATGAAAGAAATTACATCATAATCAAGCCATTTCTTTCGATAAAGACTTCAAATTCTATCTAAAAGGAAATACCACTGGATTTAGGCAAAAAAAGTTTTTAAATGTCTTTTGAAAAGCATTCCTGGATATGGTTTGTGATGAAAAGAGTTTCATGATGATTAAACTTGGAAAGCATTCGGCCTGTAGACCTCTCTTGAAAATCATCTATACTCATGTGTATGAAGGAGCTTAGAAATCCTGTGGTTAAAAAATAAACAAGCTGACCTTGAGCACCTCTCTCTTCCGTGATTTTTCACAGAAACTCTGTTAACACTGAAGGAGCTTTGAGATACATCAATCATTCTTTCATATCATGATATGCTCCCTTTCCCAAGAACAGACATTAGCCAGGAGAGTGCTGGAAGACTCTGAGCTCTGGGCAAGGGAAGGAAAGATGAAGGGTGGAGACAGGGAGGAAGAGGGGAGGGTAGGAAAAGAGAATGAAAATAAAATGGGGATTTTGATAAATTGACAAATTTCCATTCATCGCAAACACCTCTAGTTGCTGAGGTAAGACAGTTCAGGCTCTGAAATTCTACCCTAGGGTTTGCTGGGGGGTTTTTTGTGGCCTACCTTTGGCTACTGACAGTGTGAAGACTTTATTGGACCTCAGGGCTAGGCTTTTCGATGGTTAAAGGCAATTCCTCCTGGGGGCCTAATAACCAGTTTGTGATTCACAGCGACATCAGATTCTGACACCTGAAGGTTGTAGACACAATAAAATCTCTCCCAACACAGATTCCTTTATGTGTACCCTTACCAAATCCACATGCTGACAGAGTTACAATGTGAGGGACATGCGAATTAGATTGCTAGGCAAATAGATCATATGTAAATAAAAATAGCCAACTTAAGTAGATGCATGAAGTAAAAGAAATAATTTTAATCCTTACAAATTCCCATTGAAAAGGATTATGGCTAAAAATAATTATGCTAATTTTTATTAGCTGTGTCCATGTATGTAAGTATATATGTAAGTGGCTCAAAGGTAAAGTTCACCTCCTTTCACTCCTTTAAATGGATGAGAAATTAATAGGTATTGTTATTAAAGATAACAAGGTAATATATGTTCATTAGAAATGTAGAAAATATTAAAAATATATTTAAAATATGAAAATCACCTCTCTGGTGATAAATAATGATATTTTGATGTACATCATTTTAGGAATTTTTTTCTAAGATGTATATCTAAGCAAGTATAAGTTTTTTTTTTAAGTTTTATTTATTTGACAGAGAGAGAGAGATCACAAGTAGGCAGAGAGGCAGGCAGAGAGAGAGGGGGAAGCAGGCTCCCTACTGAGCAGGGAGCCCGATACGGGGCTCAATCCCAGGACCCTGAGATCATGACCTGAGCCAAGGGCAAAGGCTTTAACCCACTGAGCCATCCAGGTGCCCCACAAGTATAAGTTTTTAAAACGTCACATCACACTACAAAAACTGTTTTATAGTCCCTTTTCATTCAAACCGTAATGACAGGGGACGCCTGGGTGGCTCAGTCAGTTAAGTGTCCAACTCTTGATTTCCACTCAGGTCATGATCTCAGGGTCATGAGATCCAGTCCCGAGCCTGGCTCTGCATTGGGTGGGAGCCTGCTTGAGATTCTCTCTCTGCCTCTCCCCCTCCCCACTCGCACTCACTTTCCCTCTCTCTATAAATAAATAAATAAATTTTAAAAAAATGTAATAACAGTACTTTCCGTAGTCATTAAATATTGTACATAGCATGCCTTTATATGAACATACTGTAGTTCTTTAACATATATAATCTTCTCTTTTATTCCCAGTGTTTTAATCTCATAAAGATATGCTGAAATAAATAGTCTTAGATGTAAATCTTTTCATTTGCCTTCGATTTTTTGTTTTTCTTCAAAATAAATTCCCAAAGGGGAATTGCTGGGCTAGTGTATATGAACAGATACAAACTATAATATAACAGATTGTCAAATTGCCCTTTGGATATTATATATCCACAGTCCACCAGAGTTTTGTGGAAGAGTCAGTCATCTCCCCATCCTCACTAATAAATGAAGATTTAAAAGTGTCAAGAAGAGTTCTGTTAAAGTCTCTTTTCACTCATATTTTACTCAAGTCTTATTAGCTGTATTAAGGGAGTCAGGTGAAGGTTTTCTTGTTCCTGAGTGAAGCCGAATTCAGAGTTAAGAACTGTACATTAAAGGTATTTCCTGAGAAGAGTCTAAACTGGGCAGACATCTTTTATTTATTTAAGTAGTATTTAATATGGATATTTTGAATGAGGCAGAATAAAGCCATTACATTCTTTCTTGTCAGATTAAGTGGTTATAAAACAGCTGTGAACACCAGCTTAATGAATGTAGAAATTCTACTTAACTATTGATAGATTCCAATCCTCACTGTTTTTGTTATTAGTTGCTAAATACACAGTAAGGCAATTATATTAATGCCTGGGAATTGGAGACAGTCTCCTTATTCAGATATCTTAGTTTTGTTCTCTTAATTAGAAGTTGTCACATGTTGATGGATTTCCTAAAGTAACAATGATACAAATGTCCAGTAGCTTTCCACAGAAATACTACAGAATCAGAAATCTACCTCGCATAGTGAGTGAATGGTGATGGCTCAGGCGACTGAACAGATGCCATTTGCCCCGGCAATTTGCATTTAATCATGCTTCTCAAATGTGGCAGGCTTTGCGCAGACAGAATTAAGGAATTAACATCCCCGCAAAGTGAAAAAAAATGTAATTTTGATGTGTGAGATACACCAAAAGGGGGTGCGTATTAAAATGAATTAGTTGGGAGCCTGGGTGGCTCAGTGGGTTAAAGCCGCTGCCTTCGGCTCAGGTCATGATCTCAGGGTCCTGGGATCGAGGCCCGCATCGGGCTCCCTACTCAGCGGGGAGCCTGCATCCTCCTCTCTCCTCTCTCTCTGCCTGCCTCTCTGCCTACTTGTAATCTCTCTCTCTCTGTGTCAAATAAATAAAATCTTTAAAAAAATGAATTAGTAATTACATTTCAATCTAAATAACATGTTCCAAAGTAAATGAAAGATTGTTTTAGATTCTTCAATATGTTGTTTTCCTAATCATTTTAATTTTCATTTCATGAAGTTAAAATAGAGGTAAATGAGTTAGAAAGGAGAGGTGTATGATTATAACTTGATTTTATGGGATGTGAAATTTGTAAGATTATTAGTATGGGCAGAAGTAGAAGAGCTTTCTTTTGGCATAGAGGGGCTGAAAGCATATCAAAAACCATGAGGTCATTAATGACCTATAATATCACTCAGAATAACCACTGGGACAAGAAAATAAGTACAATTTCCCTTAAAGAATCATTATAAAACGTCTCCTGCATAGAAACAAAACTCTAACCCTCTTAAAGAAAGAAAAATTAAATTTGCTTGGCAAAATAAACTCTCCCAGGCTTAAAGATATACATAGATAGCAGAATATTGAGATGTTTTATTTATATACAGTCTCCATTTTACGTGCGAACGTGGGCATCCTGAAGTGTAGATTGATGACTGGGCAGTGTTTTTCTGTCACTTCTAGCAGTGACTTAAAATGACTTATAGATGCTACAGGGTAGGAACTCCTGTCTTCCTGTGCAAGGAAGAGTCTGAAACTCTTAAGTTACAGAAGCCACTGAGTGTTGTGAAGACAACATTTTGGAAGTTCTTCGTTCATGCTTAGAAACTGTGAACTTAGAAATGCCTTATGGTAAAAGTAATTGCCACAATGAATATTTATATATGAGCAAAACTGGAAAGGTCTTTAATATCCAAGTAAGAAGCTTAGATAAAAATATGATGGTCTATCTTCCTGATGGAATCAATATAGGCATTTAAATGTAAGATTAGGAAGAATTTATGATGGCTTTGGAAAGTGCAGCAAAAGGGGTAAACTGTCAACTATGTAAAAACCTAAACATAACTGTAAAAACTACAAATGTCAACAAAGTCTGGAAGAAAATACAGCAGAGGTTTATCATTATTTGGTCTTCTGTGCATGGATCTTGAGTGATACTTTTATCTTCCTATGTTTCCAATTTTCCAAATTTTCTGTAATGAACATATTAATTATTTTTATTTCATAATGCTCCCTCATTTGAAAGGGTTCTGTGGATCCCATGAGCGGGGACATGGTGGAGGGAGTATAGGGATCACTGCTTGCTGCCCCTGACCCTTCCTTCCAGCCCCCTTTTCTGCTCTTCTTTTGACAAGTTTCACATTTTTCTTGTATTTCTTTCCATGGGTCATGGTCCCTTCCTTATCTGGAGGAAAAGAATAAAATTATTTGTTTTTATTTTTGAAGATTTTTATTTATTTATTTGACAGAGAGAGAGAGAGAGAGATACTGAGAGAGGGAACACAAGCAGGGGGAGTGGGAGAGGGAGAAGCAGGCTTCCCGCTGAGCAAGGAGCACTATGTGGGGCTCAATCCCAGGACCCCGGGATCATGACCTGAGCCGAAGGCAACACTTAATGACTGAGCCACCCAGGCGCCCCTAAAATTAATTTTTGTTCCTTCCTCCTTTAGCTGTCCTTTGTATGGGGGAATCTGTGCTCAGATCAAATGCAAGCTGTGTTCACAAATAGAGTGACATTCACATTTATGCCCAATTATAGTTGCTGTGAGCCCCGCCTCCCCCTTTTTGTGGCTTTTGGGTGCACCAGTGATTCTCTTAGCTCACAGACCAGTCCGTCACCCAGAATCACCTTGGGCCACCCACCATATGGTCTCTCCTCAAGTTCCACTTCTCAAAGATGCCCTTGAGGCCAGTGTCAGGAGCAGCCACCATGAAAATGCCACTCTCTGTGCCAGTATCCCCAAAATTGCTGATCCTCCAGTGGCAGAGGGGTACTGGTGCTGGGGAGTGGAAAAGGCCAGTGTAGCTGAAGCCTAGAAGCAATCGGGGGGTGTGGCACAAGTAGGGTAAAGAGATAGGCAGGCCATTCATGCAGGACCTTCCAGGACAAGTTAATTAAGGATGTTAGGCTTTATTCAGGGGTCGCTAGGTAGCTCTTCCAAGATTTTCAGCAGGGGAGAGTGATGTTTCTGATGTGAAAAGGAAAGGATGATTCCTGCTATGGTCCACATTTGCGCAGTGGGGGTGGGGAGGGGAGGCACCAGGGTTAGCCCCCACGTCCTCTGGGTTATGCCATGCGGGCTCTTCCCACGACTTCCAAGAAGGCTCTGTGAAGCACAACTTGCAAATCACAAATTGAAAGGGAGGCGTCACATTTTAGGAAGCTGGTAGGACAATTACTATGCAGTTCCAGCTTCTCCCTTGGTATAATTTTGATCCGGGCTAGCACAAGCTTTCACTTCTTAAAAAGATCAAACTTAGCAGGTATTTGAGCCTGGAAGCAAGAAAGCAAATTAAAAATACCAGCATCATTTTGGCTAACGAATAGATTTCCTTTGAGTGTCTCCATGCTTCAGCATTCATCCTGAATTAAAAAAAAAAAATGTATCCAGCACACAGATTGTTCCCCCTCGAGTTACTCTGGGTGTCAGACTTGGCAGTCTTCGTACTCCATCCAATCTAATGCAGATCATTAACATTTGTACTTAGCCACATGGATTCAAATGCTGAGTGTTCAGAACATTTGCAGGCAGATGTTATCAAATATGTTCTCTTTTCACAGTTTCCTCTGTTCATTTGCATTGAACACCCATTGCCACCAAACATGAGGTGCAGTCTACGGAGAAGCGTTTTCGTTTGTTTGTTTGGTGCTAACTTATGAGCATGTGCTTGTGTTGGGGAAGCATTTTACTTTACTGCTTTGAATTAACTGTTGTTCCAATCCTGGTTTATTGTTGTTTTTGTTGTTTTACTTACTCTGTTGGGAAGCAGATATTATTAATGTGGGAGGAAAGGCTTTTTTGCTTACATTTGGATGATGATTTTAATGGGAAGATTTTTCGAACCTACTTTTTCAGCAAATTTTGCCTTCCTCTTTGTAACTGGGATTGGATGCCCTGCCTTTCCTAAAATGTGCATTTTGTTTATTCTCTCCTGCCATTCCAAGGTCAGGGCAGTTCTTGAATTAGGAAAACATCATTATCTGTAATATTGATTTGTCAGTTTTCTTAGTTACCTTCCCTACTGGATCCAGAAGATAAATACCAAGGACAGAATCCAACCCTAACTAAAGGTGCCCTTCAGGTGTGAATTTTATGACTTCTTTGGTCTTGTTCAGAAATTAATGTCAATCAAAGGATCCTTGTTCAACCTCCACTGGGGATGAAAGGCTGGTCAAAACTCAGAGAAAATTTGCAGCTGACAAGGAAGCATTTGTCCGCGGACGCGGTAGGAATCCGTTTAGCCAATATATCGACAAGTGTGTCACTTTCGCAAAGTCTTAGAAAATAAGGTTCCCTCCTGTTGTCCTAAGCCATAGTCTAACTCTGCTTTTCATTCATTCCTTTCCCATCTCCTTTCATTGCCCTTAGGTCTCCTTCATCTTCATACTGGCTGGTTCCATTTTTCTGCCACCTGAAAGCACGTTCATGCTGGCTCCCTTGCTCTTCGGTCAATTTCTCATGGCTACACCATCTCTCCTTTCTTTTTTTCCATCAAGAGAGCGCTAAGGACTGTGCAATAAAGATGGCAATGACATATCTTCACCCTCAGACATTTTTTACTCTCTTGACATTCAGTGTTCCAGAAAGATTAATTTGGCCATGGGGTGCCACAGGCAGATGGATCAGTTTTGTGGCTATTGCAAGAAGAGTATTAAGTGTGAGGCAATAAAGGTCTGCACAAAACTTCCTTTTCGAATATCCTGACTTATTTCAGAACTTCCATGACTTTTGCACATTCTGCTCCCAGCATCATCCTCAGTGCTGATATATATCCTCCCGTGAGGCCATATCTTCTTCCATTCTGAAGGCGTAGTCTGGTGATAATTAGTCAACGCACTAACTTGGTTTATCTGTTTTCTGTTCTGTTTCTACTTTGTTTTTACCTTTTGTCACTACATCTACAGTTTTAAATACAGATGATCTGTAGTTTAGGCCTCATTGGTTCAAGCAAAGGGCTAGGCTTTTTATCCTTTTTTTTTTTTTTAAGTAGCACATGATCTAACCGATAATAAGAAAGAATTAAGCTCCCTACTATTTTTTACTCATTATAGCTGTGGTATTTTGTTTTGTGTTTATTTTGCTTCTTCTTGGTATGTGTTTCTATCTGATTAGATAAGTCATTTCCCTCCCACCCCCAAGTCCTCATTATAAATGTGTTTAATGAGAGTTAATATAATTACGGGGCACCTGGGTGACTCCGTTGGTAAGGCGTCTGCTTTTGGCTTGGCTCATGGTCCTGGAGTCCCAGGATCCAGCCCCACGTTGGGCTCTCTGCTCAGCAGGGAGTCAGCTTCTCCATCTCCCTCTGCTTACCCCTCCCCTGCTCCTGCTCTCTCTCTCTCTCAAATAAATAAAATCTTTAAAAAAAAAAGACTTAATGGGTTTACAATGTTGTCTGTTAGTGAAGAGAGATAACTCTCCATTTATTTGGGCCTTTTTTATCTGTTAGTAGGGTTAATAAGTTTTAAAATAAAAAACTTTCTCTATAATGTCTTTTGCATTCATTATACTATGATTGCAGTAATTCCTAGATATTTGGGCTTTTTGCTAGTTTGAATAATATCTTACTTTATATTTTATTCTCTTTATGGTTAATCCTGGTGTAGAAGAATTTTTTAAAGTTGATCTCATATCTGACAACTTTCCAGAACTGTGTCATTATTTTTAAGAATTTATCTGTCAATTCTATTGGATTTTCCTTGTAGATGAATATATATTGGTCAAGAATGACTATTTTACCTCTTTCCTTTCCAGTCCTTATACCTCTCTTTATTTTATCTTATTTCATTTTTTAAGACCTTCAGTACTATGTAGAAACAAATAACATAATGTAACATAACATAATGTAACATAAAATAAAATTAGGTAAAATAAAATAAAATAGATAAGGAACCTCCTCTTTGCCTCATTTCCTCTTTTAAAAAATATGCACCACTGCTGTATATTTATGAAAATTGTTAGGAGAGTGAATCTTAAGAGTTTCTATCATAAGAAAACAACTTTTTTTCTTTTTCCTTTTTTTTTTTGTATATGAGATGATGGATGGTGACTAAACTCGTGGTAATCATTTCATGATATATGTAAGTCAAGTCATTATGCTGTACATTGTAAACTTACATAGTACTTTATACCAATGTTATGTCAATAAAACTGAGGGAAAAAATATACCAAAATTAGTCCATTATGTTTGTGTTGGTTTTTGGTATACTGCCCTTATCAAGTTAAGGAATTTCCCTTTAATTTTACTTTTCTTAGAATTTTTATTTTTATGCTGAATTTCATCAAATACCTTTTATTTAAGGAAATCCTATATTTTCCCATTAATTCAGTAGTTTGATCAGTTGATTGATAGATATTCTAATAGTAAAACATGCTTGTATCCCTAAATGAAATCCTACTCATACATAATGTGTGTGTGTTTTTTTAAGATTTTATTTATTTATTTCACAGAGGGAGAGAGATCACAAGGAGGCAGAGAGGCAGGCAGAGAGAGAGAGGGGGAAGCAGGCTCCCCGCTGAGCAGGGAGCCCGATGCGGGCCTCGATCCCAGGACCCTGAGATCATGACCTGAGCCAAAAGCAGAGGCTTTAACCCACTGAGCCACCCAGGCGCCCCATAATGTGTTATTTTTGTTAAATTGATGTAGAGGAGCTAATTTATTTAATTTGGATTTTCTTTCACATGTGAGAAATGTCCATACAAATTCCTTTTTTCTTCATTATCCAGTTTGTATTATTTGTCCCTTGAAAGTTTAGTAGACTTCTTTGTAAAATTGTCTGAGCCTTGGATCTTTTTTGGTGGAAAGAAAACATTTAATTCATATTTCAATTTTTCAGTAGTCATTGTCATATTCATTAGACCAATATTACCAGTTTTGGCATTTTGTATTTTCCTAGAAATATATCTTTTTAAAAAGATTTTTATAGTTATTGGCATATGGATGAAGGTCATATTATTTTAAGCTTTTATATCTGGAAGTATTTCTTTTCTTAATTTGTTTACTTAGATCTTTTCACCTCCCATCTGCATTTGAAAAAAAGTTGTAACAGAAATTCGTCTAACTTTTAGTATTTTCAAAAACTCGGTTTTGTTTGTTCATCTCTTTGAATTGTTAGTATTTCTTGGTTATGTCACTAATTGCTGACTTTAATTTTATTTTCTTTTTATTTCTTTGGCTTTATTGTCTTTTCCTCTTCTTGTTTCTTATCTCATGTGTTTTCATTTCCTTTTGTTTTCCGATAAGTCCATTTAAAGCTGCAGTTTTTCTGTGCCCCTTGTTAGCTGTGTCCCACATTCGTCAATGTTTAGTTTTTTTGTCATTAGTTTTAAACTGTTTTTCATGTTGACTTAGTCATAAGTCTTAGTTACAGATATATGCAGTTTTTAGTTATTTTTTATTGATTTCTAATTCCTATGATTAGTGAATATAATATGTATGATATCAATTCTTTGAAGTTTACTGAGGTTTCCTTTGAGAATAATTTGTCTACGGCCATACCACCCTGAACGCGCCCGATCTCGTCTGATCTCGGAAGCTAAGCAGGGTCGGGCCTGGTTAGTACTTGGATGGGAGAGAATAATTTCAGTTAAAAAAGTCATAATTGACTTTTGTATATGTTCCATACATACTTAAAATGTTTATTCTTGTTAGTATGAAATTATGTATGTATCTGTTAATTTAAGCTTATGAGTCATCTTATTCAAGAGTTCTAGACATTTCCTTATTCTTTTATCTTTACCTATCAGTTTCTGAAAGAGTTGTCTTCAGATTCTCAATCACAGTTGTTCATTATTTTTCCTATAGATGTGATAATTGACTCGGTTTTATGTCAATATAGACAAATGCATACATATTTATGATATTAGGACATTTTCACCTATGATTTTTTTCTGATAGTGTATATTGTCCTTCAGTGCTGCTTTTTATTTACTTTTTGTCTTAAATTCCATTTTGTCAGTTACTTTAATTACCACTACAATTGTCAATTAGTTCATATTATTTTATCATTTTCCTTCTCTCCTCACTTTAATTTTTCTGCATATTTTTGTCATTAATGTGTAACTCTTATAGTAATATAATATTGTTAAATCAATTTTTAAGCATCCTATAAGAGTCACTTTTTTAAAAGATTTTATTTGTGTACTTATTTGATGGAGAGAGAGAACAAGCAGGGGTGTGCGTAGGGGAGGAAGGAGGAGCAGTCTCCCCACTGAGCAGGGAGCCTGATGCGGGGCTTGATCCCAGAACCCTGGGATCATGACCTGAGTGGAAGGCAGAGGCCCAACTGACTGAGCCACCCAAGTGCCCCCAGAGAGTCACTATTAAACAGTTTTATCCATTTATACTTATTGTTATTTTAGTTATAGTATAATTTATTTCTATTATATCAGATTTTTCTATTACATACAAAATTATTTTTCTTTCTTTGAAGTGGTAGAATTTCTTAGTTGTAGAAATTATATATTTGCTTTTTACCTTTTTGTTAATTAGAACTAATATAATGTATTTATAGTTCTTTTACCATATCAGTATCTTGCATATATCATTATGTACATCTTCTCCCTGCAAGAGATATGTATCCCGAGACACTCTGTTTCTTCTATTGACCCTCTTTTCCCAACTATCACCCTTAATCACCCTGTTGCGTATCATCTACAACAGCACTCTAGAAAGGAACTTTCTGTGATGATGGAAACTTTCTGTAACTGTGCTACCCACTACAGTAGCCACTAGCCACATGTCTGTTGAGCACTCAAAGGATGGCTACTATGACTGAGGGAGGAACCGAAGTTTTTGTTTGTTTGTTTGTTTGTTTTTTAAGATTTTATTTATTTATTTGATACAGAGGGAGCGATCACAAGTAGGCAGAGAGTCAGGCAGAGAGAGAGGAGGAAGCAGGCTCCCCGCTGAGCAGGGAGCCCTATGCGGGCCTCGATCCCAGGACCCTGAGATCATGACCTGAGCCGAAGGCAGAGGCTTTAACCACTGAGCCACCCAGGCACCCCGGAACTGAAGTTTTAACTTAACTTAATTTAATTTAGATTAAATACCCAAACGTGGCCAGTGGCTACTGTATTGGATCATATAGTTTAAATAAGTTATTTTTAGATATTTATGAATATAATTTTCTTCCTTGGTAGATGGAGCAAATTTTTATTTAGACCATAGTAAACTTTATTCATTCATGCTTATTTTCCGTATTTTTTAGTACCTTTTTGAATTTTATTTCTCTTCTTGTTGGTTTACCTTCTTCAAGAATGCTTTAAAGAGTATTTTGTTGTGGAAGAAATTCTCAGATGTGGTATACTTGAGAATGACGAATTTTAACCCTGTACATTTTAGGCTGAAGCTTTCTTCAATGCTTTAAATGTAATTTCTGTATTTCTTATCTATATTATTGCTATTTTGTAGTACAATGTCAATTCGAATTATTTTTTTTCTTTTTGTTGGTAGTGTTCTCCCCAGAAGCTTTTAAAATTTTCTCTTTGTGGTGTTATTTAAATTTACTATAATATGACATGTTTGGATTATATTCTTTTCTAATCTGACATTCTGTGAACCATTTCGAGAAGGGTTTAGATCTTTCTATAATTCTGAAAAATTGTTGATTATTAGTTAATATGTTTAAATATATTGTCTCTCCTCATTTTTTTCTTATTTTCTGACTACTTTTTATAGTGTAGACATATGTATTTTCTCCTTCATAGCCCTTCTTTCCCTTCGATCTCTTCAACCTCCCAATGCTTTCTACTATAATTCCATCACCTGACCATTTTCGGCTGTGTTCCTTTGCCATCCAACTTATCAAATTAGGTCTTTATTTTAACTACTCTATTTTCACACCTGTTATCTCCAGTTAGTTCCTCCTTTAAATTGTTTATTTTTACCTCTTGTTTTTATTATCCTCCCTTATATCTTTAAGGATGCTTCTTTTGCTTATTAAAAATTATTTCGTCTCTCCTCTATTATTTCCGTTTCCTCTTACGAAGGTTTTCTTACTTTTTCATGTTTGCAGTTTACCAAGATATTTTTTCGTCAGGCACTATTTGATAGGTATTGGGATAATTGTTTTAATGCACACAACAAAACTACAAGGTAAATATTAAAAGTATTTCCATTCCACCTATTAGGAAACTCTGCATCAAAAGATTAAGTAGCTTGGTCACATTCATGCAACTAAATGAGTAATGGAACAAGGATTAGAACACTCACATTCTGACTCTACCAATTAACCACTATAATATATTCAGAGGGTTAAAATAGATATATTCCTCCCAATAACCATAAAAATACAGTAAAGGGTATAAGAAAGAGTGGTTACTCAGGGCTTATACCTAATGACTGAGTTATTTGGAGTGTTTGGAGCTTGAGTTGTTATTTTCAATGAAGACTGGGTATGGGATTATCAAGTGATAAAGTAGAGTCAATAATTTTTGATTTCTAGCAATATGCCAAGCATTACTTTAAGCATTTTACATATACCCTCAGAAGTAAATGCTGTTATTATATCCACCTTCTTTATAAACAAACAAACAAACAAACAAAAATTGAGCCCCAGAGAGGTTAAAGAAGTTGTCTAAGGTCACAGAGTAAATGCTAGTGCTGAGATTTGGACTGGAGCACATGGTTCCTGAGTGCATTCTTCTATTTTTACTTTACTTGTTCTATTATACAATTACACAGAGCTGAGAAGAGGCAGTAGAAGTTGGGGAGGCACCAAAGAATCGAGGAGGCAGACTAAGAATAGAGGCTAGGGTTAGTGGCAGTCCCATTTTATACTGGCTCACCCAGGCTTTGGCCTCTGCAGTCCTTTCTCTAGTCTTCCATATGGTTTCCCCTTACCCCAGTAAAAATCTACCCTCAAAATGGGAACTGCAACAACCATTCATATTGAAATGTGGGGTTTGGAGAGTTAGCTATTTCTTCTGAGTCTAATGGTAAGAGACTACAAGAGAGGAAAATTATAGACTCCAGAGTATTTCAGGCCTATAGATAGTTATGCTTGATAAGCAAGAAACTGAAAACCATAGATTACAATGCACCTTTAAAGAGATGAGTGAAGGAAATGTGGTGACAGCCATTCAGAGTGGTAAGAAGGTGATGAGGTGTTACAATAACAATTGGTAACTTATAGGCAGTAACAACTAAATATCCTGAAAAGGTTTTCTGTTCTGGTCTGGGTTAAAATGCTCATATGTGTTCATTATGATTGCTGATTTTAAGATTGGACCTTAAGTCAAAGAAGTTTAGGTGAAACTAACAAAATGCTTTTGATAGTTGCTGAGTCAGCTGACAAAAGTTTATATAAAATGGTCATAGAGTCTTTCTTAATAACAGCATAGACGAGAGATCTTTGGCATATGAGTATGGCACTTGAGATATAGCTAATATTGTCAAAACTCCTTGTGCAGCATCAAGATCTTGACACGTGGCTAGCTTTTACAGGTTTTCAGTAAAAACAATAAAGTATTAAAACATATGGCAAAATTAATAAGACTTGTATTTTTTTATTTTTTTAAATTCAAGTATAACTGACATATAATATTCTGTTGATTTCAGGTGTACATGATAGTGATTTGATATTTTTAGACATTACAAAACGATCCCCATGATAAATCTAGTTACCATCTGTCACCATACAAAATTATTAGAAAATTATTACTATATTACTGACTGTATTCCCCATGCTGTACACTAGGTCCCCATGACTTATTTATTTTATAACTGAAAGTTGGTACCTTTTAATCCCCTTCACCTACGTTTAATACATGCCTTTTTTAAAATGTTCCTAATATAAAATTTACCATTTCAGGCATTTTTAAATGCACACTTTAGTGGCATTAAATACATTCACATATCATTCAGCCACTATCAACTTCCAGAAGTTTTTTGTCATCCCAAATTGAAGCTCTGTACCCTGTAACAGTAACTCTCTATTCCCCTCTCTTCCTAGCCCCTGGTAACCTCTACTCTACCTTTGATATTTGTGAATTTGATTTCTACCTTTGATATTTGATTATTCTAGGTAATCTGGCTTATTCACTTAGCCTAATGTCTTTAAGGTCCATCCATGTTGTCGCATATGTCAGAATTTTCTTCCTTTTTAAGGCCACATAATATTCTAGCGTGTGTGCGTGTTTATATGTATGTACACACGCACACTGCATTTTGTTTACCCATTCATCTGTTGATGAACATTTGGGTTGTTTCTACCTTTTGGCTATTGTTAATAATGCTACTATAAACATTAGTGTGAAAGGCTTTCTTTTTATGCATATGATCTGGGTATCTAAAAAATGAATCCTTTGGTACTAATGCAGATTGACAAGACATGAGAAATCTTACACTTTGTGTTACTAAGGTGCCATACCTGGTGAGATTTTTTAAAGTATTTTGTGAGTATCAATTATAGTTAAGAAGACTATGTAATTTATCATTCAAACCAGGATGATAACACAAAATAGAATGATTAATATTACCCAGAGAAAATAACCATTTATCAGGACTGTCTCAAGGAAACCAGGCCATGTAGTCCTCTCATCTTTTGAGAGGCAGTTGAATAGATTCTTCAGTTTCTATCACCAGTGACTGGTAAATGTGAAATGGAATTATTTTACTTAATGTCATTGGTAAGTGAGGTCTATTAGGAAGTATGGTTAGTAATGTTAAACCATTAAGATTCTATTTAGTGAAATAAAGTCAAATCCATTTATTTCCATTAAGTTAACCACTTATAAATTCTTTGTTATTTGAGGAAGTGTGATTATTAATAGAGTTGACATCAGATATGTCTAGGCGTCTGTTGTTTTCTGTTGGTAACACTTTTGTCAATAGTCAACCCAGATACTCCATGAGAAAACAATTGGACACAATCAGAATATTCTAAAAGACTCTAAAAGAATCTTGTACTTTTGTGTTTTTTTTTCATTCTCTGACATGGACACAGCCAATTGATGCACATAATAAAAGTCCAATAAGTGTTTCTTAAAGTAATGGGTAATGTCTGACTCTCATGACTTCTTCCTTCATTTATCAGAAGCAGAAATTCAGATATTCCAGTGACCCATTCATCCTGGTAGCCTATTTGGTTCCACCCTTTAAATGTCCAGAATATAGGGAGGGAATCCTGATTATATCCATAGGATGAGTCTTCCAAGTCAAATAGAAATAAGATAATCAAATCCAGACATCTTTAATTCTTTGATAGAGTTAGTCTGGGTTAATACTGTTTGTTGAAGGGATGGAATATATTAAATGTTATCATTCCTAATGAAAGGAAATAATCTTGATAAGGTAACATAAGGGAAAAAGTCAACCTAGATTTCTCAAAATTTTGAATTTCAGAATCTAATTAAGACATGAAGTTTTATAAATTTTATTTCCTATAGAAACCATTATTGGATAAAGATAGAAAGTTGTGAATTGCTTTTTTGAATCTATTAACAAGTGGATAAACTTATAATTAATAAATTGCTTATTATATATGATAATTATTATATATGATAATATAACTATCTTTTCTCTGGCATGCCACATTTATATCTAGGATGAGTTTTTTTAATAAAATATTTTTCACAAAAACAAAAGACACCCTATAGTTAAGTTCTGCTAAGTCTTTCATAGTACGAGATGATCTCTAAATAACATTATTTCTAGCAAACTATTTTAATCAACTTTCCAAGTATTGGTCAAGTAAATATTTGTGTATCATGGTCATTTTGTATTGGGACATACACAATATTATTAACTTTCTTAGAAATTTTTATTTTATAAATATTTCCCATTATTGTTTGACCTAATCTCCAAATTATTCCTTTTTAATGAAAGTTAACTGAGATATTTAATAGTCCAAACCATAATTTCATCTGAATTTAAATGAATGCACATGTTTCCAATGAGTTACCTATCAGTTATCACAAATAGCAGCAAGGACCTTAGAGCTATGTTAGAAAACTGTATAGCTGGAATTCAACTCTGCAGTCTCACTTGCTCTCAGGAGAGCACCATCCATTCCAAATCAGTGTCACAAACTCCAAAAGACCAGGGAAGTAGGAGAGAGGGGTGTGCTGAGTGGTAAACACAGGGACCAGTACAGGTGATGGACAGAAATACAGCTCTCAAGGAAAACCAAACCAGAAACTTTTTTTTACAACTAAGGACAAAGAAAAACCTTTGGCTTTCAAAAAATGACTTTTCTGCCAGCCCCATACAAGTCTTACAAAGAGATGTGTACCAAGTCAACTGAGTTAAAAGGACATTTTCTGGACATCTGCATTTTCAGATCATTTCAACTACAAAGGTTCAGCAGTGGAGTAGCTTAGCCCAGAAGCTCAATGTTGGATTTGCAAATACAGTTTATTTTACAAAATTTCCACATTATAAACAGCAGGCACCTCCCATCCCACCCTCCCTTCCGCCTTCTCCTCCCCTGTCCCCATCCCAGTCTGGGGGGGTGCAGACCGTGCTCTGCAGAGAGGGAGCAGTGATGAGGCTGCCCTGCTGCATTGGAGGGACATTCAAGAGCCGGAAGAGGATGACACGAAGGAATTGGAGAACAGGGCTGGATCATTGAACTGGTCCGGTGCCAGCTGGGGCCGGACTCTGGTGGTCTGGGCAGCAGGCAGTTGGTGCGTGTGCGGTTCTGGCAGGACGTGGTGCAGGCAGGTGGGATCTGATGTTAGTGTTATAGAGGGAACATTTGGGAGAGGGACTGTTTTCGGGCCCACTGATTTGCAGCACATTCTTGTCTAGTTCCTCCCTAGTGCAAATTCTGCCAGGAGCTCATCCTCATCCAACTCTTCTCCAAATCCTCCAGGTATTGAAATAGCTGTTGAAATCTCCTCTACTTCCTACTGGTCAGCAATGCCCTGAATTAACTCCCCAACATTATCGATGTCTGCGTTGTCTTAAGCAGCCTTTGTGGCCTTGGTAGTCCATGTTCTTGAGCCCCTCGGTGTCACTACTGATCATCCCCAGGGCCGCTCGCTGAAATTCAATGGTCGCAGTGTGCCCTTGACCTGCACCAGTGGCTTTTTATGCCTCTTCTTGGGCTTTAGTGTCCGAAGAGTTGTGCACTTGTTTTTGCTGCTGTGTTTCTTGGAGGCGATCGGCTCCTCCTGAGTCTTTATCTCCAGGAGTTCCTGCTTACTCAGCCCAGATTATCCCTTTTTAAATAAGTTGTCCTATGTATCCATGAGACTTTATTGATAAAGGAAAAAAACACATGTTAATCCTTTCCTCACGTGTTTATACATTCATTTTAGGAAATTATGTAGTGAACTCACTCTGTGTATGTGTCTCTCTCTCTGTCTCTGCCTCTTTCTGTCTCTTTCTCTTTCTCCGTGTGTGTGTGTGTATATATAAATATATATTTATATATAGTATATATAAAATATTTCATATTGCCTACTTATTTATATATATAAAATATGTATATACAATGTAATATGTACATATATAAAAGTTTCTCTATTTCTAAATCAAACTTAAGGCTACGAAAACCCATTTATGTAACACAGGTAGGATGACAATTTGACTATTGAGAAAGACAGTTGAAGAGAATAGATAAATTTTTAAAACTGAACTTGAGATAAGTACCTGAGTTGTGCAACGATCCAGCTTTCATACATACACTAAAATGAGATTATTTTTCTCAAAACTGGTGATAGTCTTTGAACTTCAATTTAATAAATATAAAATTATCAAAGATGAACCAGCCCTAAAATTTGATGTATAAAAACAAACAAACAAGACCAGATTGTCATCTAAAATAAAATATCATTAAACTTTCTTTGCGGGCACCTGGGTGGCTCAGTGGGTTAAAGCCGCTGCCTTCGGCTCAGGTCATGATCCCAGGGTCCTGGGATCGAGGCCCATATCGGGCTCTCTGCTCAGCAGGGAGCCTGCTTCCTCCTCTCTCCTCTCTCTCTGCCTGCCTCTCTGCCTACTTGTANAAAAAAAAAAAAAAAAAAACTAAAAAAAAAAAAAAAAAAAAAACTTTCTTTGCCTGAGTTACCAGATACTATTTTGGAAAATCAAATCTAGTGGGGATCATGCATTCACCAACAGCCTATGTGCTAGAATTTTATAAAGTTTACCTATAATAATTTCCATTTTGGAGACGAGAAGTTGGTTCAGAGAAGTTCAATAACTTATTCAAGATCAGGGTCTCCTAGGTAGGGGAGGCAGAACTCGATCATTATAGGTTTGTCAGCACTCATAGTGTTTGCTCTACCCCATAGTGTCTACTTAGAAAGATGGGAAAAGTTCTTTGAAAAAACCCAAACTTAAAAAAAAAAAGTTTCTGTCCAAGATTTTAAGGCAGCATGGTACACTGGGAATAAATAAATAAATAAATAAATAAATAAATAAATAAATAAATAAAACATACAGGAATCAGAAGAGCTTGTCTACCAAGTTTTGCGATTATTAGCAGGATAGATGATTTTACCTCTCTGAACATTAGCACTTAGGAATAGTACTGTTTGTCCAGCCTCCCAAAGTGAATCTCGTATAAGGAAGCATCAGATAAGAAAATGTCCAATTACAGCATTTTCAAAATTATGAGGACTTTCAAAGGTAAGGAACTAGAGGATCTTATGGCAAATAGAACTTACCGCAGAACTCTAATAAATGAACAGTTGTCGGTATTTCTTTACTATGACCTAGTTCATCTAGGAACAAAATGTCTAGTAGGTCATATCTGAGCTCTCAGTGGCATTGGATCATGACCATCTCAATATCAATATATAGTATTTAGGCTTCATGAAAGATCTTACTATTTTTTTTTTACTTTATTAAAAGTCCACAATTCCTCATCTGAAATGCTTAGGGTGAGATGTGTTTCAGAGTTCAGAACTTTTCGGGTTTTAGAAATGTGGTACATAGACTATAAATTTTGTAAAAACCCAGTGGAGTCTGAGACAGAACTCTGTAATCAAACACATTAGTATTTCTGTGGAGTAATATACTAGAATTCCTACAAGGTGGATAAAACCTCTAAATAGTTTCTTGCTAGGTCAGGTCGGGTTGTGCTGCCAAATGAAGAGTGCTAAAAGTATGAAAAACTTCTTTTTCAGATTTCAGATAAGCGGATGATGGATTAAAAGCCTATAAGAGGGCGCCTGGGTGGCTCAGTGGGTTAAAGCCGCTGCCTTCGGCTCAGGTCATGATCCCAGGGTCCTGGGATCGAGGCCCACATCGGGCTCTCTGCTCGGCAGGGAGCCTGCTTCCTCCTCTCTCCTCTCTCTCTGCCTGCCTCTCTGCCTACTTGTAATCTCTCTCTGTGTGTCAAATAAAATAAATAAAAATCTTTAAAAAAAAAAGCCTATAAGAATGTTTACTTTTAGAATTATAAAAACAATACCAATATATTTTAGGAGTTTTAGAAAATGAAAAACAATACAGAGGGGCGCCTGACTGGCTCAGTCCATAGAGCATGTGGCTCTTGATCTCGGGGTTGCAAGTTTGAGCCCCATGTTGGGTGTAGAGATTACTTAAAAATTTTTTAAAGAAATCTTAAAACAAGAAAATGCAGAAAAATTAAAGAAAAAGCCATTCACAATTGAGAAGAAGTCTTCTATCTGCTGGTGTCTCTCCTTTTATACAACTAAGATTGTACAATACATATCATCTTGTAGTCCACTTTATTCTTTTAATATCATGGATATTTTTAAGGTATTTTTAAAACGAACAGAAAAACCAAAGAAAAAGGACAGCAGAGTTAGAAGAGGTGTCTCTGCAATCAGTGACAGAAAATGTAGGCGGCGATTGTTTTAAGAATCTCAGAGTTTTTCCATTGAACTAGAGTGTAGATCAATTTTTAAATGTTATAAGGGATATAATACAGTATGGATTTTAAAAATGCACAGAAAATCTTCAGACTCCATTTAAGGCATTTGTCCAGCTTGCTTTCTCTCTTTGGTCCTGTTGCCCAGGAGAACACAGTTCCTAGTTGGAGCATCCATTGTCTTATCAATGTCTGTTGAAGAAGCCAATGTTATCTTAGGATTTTCAAACTTTGTGGTCTTTTTTCTTTTATAGGGTTTATATTTGCTAACTCAAATGTTTACCATGAGAAAATGTCTACAATGTGCTCTTTGGAAGGTACTCTGAATATTTAAAGCACACCAGAAATCTTGAATGCTTTTCTTATCTGGGGTTAGACAGCTTCATTTAAGTGAAAAACCAACTGGCCTTCAGAAAGAGGACTCAAAAAGTTCCGGGATCCACTAGTCCAGGATTGCACAGTATTGTATTTACAAATACTTTTTTGAAATTCTAAGTGAATGAAACAAGCCTAAGTTTAGAAACCAGGTTTAGTCTATCTATAGTCTATTATATGCGTCTGACTTCTAGAACGTCCACCTGCTGTATTTCTCTCTATATCTGTATTTGACTGGAAGCATTAACAAATGGGGAAGGCATAAAATATTTAGAACCCAAGAAGCACTCAGGACTGTCAAAGTGATCTATTTCACATACATGGCCCTATGCTGGGGCTTTTAGGTAGGATTTGTCCATTTATGTCAAATATAGCTACAGTTGACATTTTCTTCGATTTCATTGAGTTCTAACAATAAACTTTGAAATGCCCTTAAGTTCTGTATTTTTTGTTCCTTTCTTTTCCAGCTTTTGGGTCATGTGTATGTGATTGAGAGAGGTAGAATTCTGTCTTCAGAAAGAGTGAGTTTTAAGTACTAAAATACTGAGAGAGATGTTTATGGTCTAGAAAGACAACAATCCCCAAGCGTACCCCATCTAATCCCTTTACTTCTTGACGAGTTTATGCCTTATTGACTTGTCAGAAAAAAAATTTGTCTTTAATGAAATTTAATAAGCCATATTAAATAAGTATGACATAAGACCACAAGGAAAGCCACCACATGTGGTCCTTCTTTACTGGATTTGTGATCTGTCGATAGTGGATACAAATGGCTTTGACCCAAGTGAGTCTTAGCAAGAAGATAAATGTATATCCACAATATCTCAAACCAGAGCCTCAGGGGAAAGTAAAATGACATATTTTTAATTTCAATATACTTTGTACTGAGGTTGCTAGTGAGTTTTACTGGCTACTTATTGTTCTCTGTACCTTGGAGGGGGGTGGTAATTATAATGTGCTTTTGGTGGGTGATTTGCTATTCTCAGTTTTTATTTCAATCATTTCTTCCCTCCACGTTGCCATCTTTTGTTAATTCATGCAGAATGTTGTAACCTTATAAATCAAAAACTGAGGCTAAAAACTTTAATGTATCAATTTGTATTTTAAGAATTCCAGTAAATCTGTGAAGTCACTGTCTTCATCAATCAGATAACCAAGTTTTAGTGTTATTATCAATAGCATTGCAATTTTTAGTTTGAACAAAGACCTTTTTGCTGCTCCTATGGTGGAGTGAGCTAATAAAGGTTCTAGTGTGCCTTCACTGTATGCTAGAACCTCATTTAGGGACTGGCAAGAACACAAGGAAAAAAAATCCTCTAGAATTGTTAAAATCGTCTGAATGATGTCTAAAGGGAATGATATTTGAATTAACCTGAATCTTAATCTCCAACATTCAAAGTAAATAAATGGCTACTGATTTTTAATATGGCCTTAACATCTATATTGTTTTAGAAGTATTCGGTAATGTGAACCAAGGATGATACTTCGTGTCAGAGGATAGTTAAGGTGGGAAAGTAAAACAAAGACAAAAAATATGGCTTTCCCGGACCCAGAAGAATTACAGGAACAAGTACTGGGATCCTGCCCCAGTTACATCTCAGACATCTTAAATATTCTACAATAGGCCAATAGTTGCCTTAGGTCTGCATCCCCAAAGCGAATGCCACTTAATCAGTGCAATGATAGTAATTATAACACATGCACCCATACGCACACACATATGTGTACATATGTGTGTGTGTGTGTACAGGCTTGCTATGCCTGGGCATTGCATTATGCACTTTAAATAATGACTTATTTCACCTTTAAAACAACCCAACGAGGGGATGCTGTTATTATCCACACTTTACCAGTGAAGAACTGAGGCTCAGAAAGATTGAGTTAGCCTGCCTAGGTCACAAAGCAAGTGAACCACAGAGCCAGGAGATGGAACCTAGGCAGTGTGGCAGAGTCTTGGCTATTAATCTCTGCCATGTTCTCTTTTCATATATCTACAACATAGCTCCGGATCAGAAACTAGAACCTTGAATCCCTGCAGAAGAATTTTTTTTAAAGATTTTATTTATTTATTTGACACACAGAGAGAGATCAGATCACAAGTAGGCAGAGAGGCAGAGAGAGAGGAGGAAGCAGGCTCCCTGCTGAGCAGAGAGCCCGATGCGGGCCTCGATCCCAGGACGCTGAGATCATGACCTGAGCCGAAAGCAGAGGCTTTAACCCACTGAGCCACGCAGGCGCCCCCTGCAGAAGAAATTTTGATCCAATTCTTAAATAATTAAAGTTATTTGGAAGAATGTCATATTATTTTGGTGTGATATACTTTGAAAGCATGTCACTACAACCTTGTATAAGAATAAGGTGGAGATGATTAATTAATTTATTGATTTAATTTCTTTAAATTAGTTTGGATTACATTTGTTTGGAGAAGAGGCAGCTGTCATCTATGGCTCTGGTTACAGTAATTTTAAAGCAGCGTATACCTGTCATAAAATATAACTAACTAAAAATCAAGTGCTCTCCATTGGATGAGCTCACCCTCACTTCTCCTTTGAAAACAGACCCAGATGCTGAAAATATCCAATGGCTATTCCAACATGAATATCAAAGAGAGCAGTGTGATGAGCCTCAGAGGATTCCCCAAATCAATCTGTAACTATTTAGATGGTTATCCAAATCATGCATAATATATGATTATAGATTTATAGATTAGATAGACAACTTATGTAGAAATTAGGCTCCAATCCTCAGAAATACATGTTTTCTTATGAGATTTTTTAGAAGACAAGCAAACTGAAATTTGCTATATATTTTCTAAGTAACATGTACATTGCTACTATCTGAAAGGAAATAAATATTTCTACACAGTATTTGAAAAAGATATTGAGTGCTGTGTATTTTCCTCACCAAACTCATCCTGAGCACACTATTTAAACACACAGACACACACACAATACACACATCTCACACTCCCTTATACATTTCAAGACTCAGAATAACATTAGTAATTCCCTTTTTCTCCAAAGTAGTAGGTATTAGATATTTCTAATATCTGATCTTTGGCCAGCTAGGTCACCACTTGTATCTGATAATTTACAAAGAAAAGTTCAAAACACTTAAGGGTAGGCAAGAAGTTAAGTGGAAGTTACTGAGTTCACAAAACAAAAATTGGATTCAAACAAATTGTCAAAGTGATGTCTGATAAAATCCCAGTGTCCTTGTCATCTGCCATTTTTTTTTTTGCGTTGATCATTACTCTCAGAATATTCCAAATAGCAGTTAACTTAGCTAGCTGGACAACTCATCCAGAACACGCAAAGGGATAATACACACCATGTGAGTAATCTGTTTCTAGACTCATGCTGTTTTGTAGATATTTGGAGGATCTATGCTAAAGTATGCCATAAAGATCATTTTATAGAATTGTAAGAACTGATTGTTTCAAACAGTGGAAATAGATTACTTAGCATCATTTGTAGTCAGGTTTTTTTGAGACTTTTAAAAATTTGTTATTTTTTAATCTTTTGGTTAGTCTCCTAATTACCAAAGGGTCTCTTTTCTATATATTATGGTGATGGTGATAAGAAATTAATCTAAGCTTAATTAAGCAGTATTCAGATTCATTGGACATTAAAGCTAGAAGCAACCTACAAATCTTCAGAATTGACATCTCACTTGCTATGCAAAATATCTGAGACCAGAAGAGCTAAAGCAGCCTGAAGATTACACACTTAGTTTAGTAGAACACTACCTGTTAATCAGCAAACTACTTTTTGCTTACCTATTTATTTTCTAGGATACCTTGATTGGCAGTTAAGAAATCTGAAGACCACAACATGATCCACTCATTACAGTAATGCAGCTCATTCATCATACTCAGGAAAATACAGCACAAACCCACAAAAGGGGACATCTATGTCTCGGAAGGATGAAGTTGGAGGAAATTATGGGCGATGTCCGCAAGGAATATGATTACACATTCAGTAATCTTTATATGGATTTAAAATTGCTAGCTTGTTAGCAGAAAATAGTTTAACTTGAGGATTTCGTTTTCGCTGTTCTTCATTGTTTTTAACATATGGACAATCTTAAGAAATGGAAGGGGAGCAAACTTTTTTCTACCTATGTGAGGACCCTGTTCCTGCTATGCACATTGGTCATCTGAATAGGGCACTTAACTACTTGAATCAGGTGGCTTCCTTTGGAAGTTTTCCTCAGGATAGTTTATACTTTTACCTGGAGAAGCATGGTATAATGCTAGAAGTCAACAGTTGCTTTGAACTGTATGCCAAAATTTTGATTTACCTCAGCTTTAGTATGACTGTTTTCCATTCTGCTATGTGATTTCTGAGTTACTTTGATCTTGGCCAAATTAAAAGAATCATAAATTGGATCAAGGCAATAAATCATCCTAATGTACCTTGCCTTTATTAAAACAATTCTTGGAATTTTACATACAGATCAAGGCATTTCCTTTTTTAAAAGATTTTATTTATTTGAGAGAGAGAGAGCGCGTGAGCACTGGGGTGGGGGCAGCGGGAAAGAGAGAAAGAGACTCCCCACTGAGTGGGACCCCGTTGCAGTGAGGCTGGGTCACAGGACTCCAGGATCATGACCTGAGCCAAACGCAGATGCTCAATCGACTGAGCCACCCAGGCACGCTGCAAGGCACTATTTTTAAAGAATTGAATAGTATCCATGACCTTCTGTTTTGAAACACACATCACATTTTTAATTAACTGGTTTAAAGCATTTGCCTTTCTCGGTAGACTTTAAGTTCCATGAGTGCAAGTACTATATTGTTCTATCCATCAGCATATCCTCAATACCTGGCATGTGGTGGGTACTCAGTCAATATATATTAAATGAGTAAAGATGGCAACCCAAATCATGAAAGTTGAGGAAACTATGTACATGGGAAGTGTTTGAATTGGGATTGGTTTTTGTTTTGTTTTGTTTATTTAATTTCATTTAATTAACACATAGTATGTTATTAGTTTCAGAGGTAGGGTTCAACAAATCATCAGTTGCATATAATACCCAGTGCTCAGCACTTCACATGCCCTCCATAATGCCTATCACCCAGCTACTCCATCCCCCCAACCCACATCCCCTCCAGCAACCCTGAGCTTGTTTCTCATAGTTAAGTCTCCTGTGTTTTATCTCCCTCTCTAATTTCATCTTATTTTATTTTTCCCTCCCTTCCCCTATGGTCCTTTGTTTTGTTTCTTAAATTTCACATATGAGTGAAATCATATATTTGTCTTTCTTTGATTAACTTATTTCGCTTAGCATGATACTTCCTAGTTCCGTCCACATCATTGCAAATGGTAAGATTTCACTTTTTTGATGGCTAAGTAATATTCCAGGGTGTGTGTGTGTGTGTGTGTGTGTGTGTGTGTGTGTGTGTGTGTGTGTGTACCACATCTTCTTTATCCATTCATCTGTTGATGGACATCTATACTCTTTCCATAGTTTGGCTATTGTGAACATTGTTGCTATAAACATTGGGGTGCAGGTGCCCCTTTGAATCACTCTGTTTGTATCCTTTGGGTAAATACCTACTAGTGCAATTGCTGTGTCATAGGATAGCGCTATTTTTAACTTTATGAGGAACCTCCACGCTATTTTCCAGAATGGCTGCACCAGTGTGCATTCCCACCAACAGTATAAGAGAGTTCCTCTTTCTCTGCATCCTTGTCAACATTTGTTTTTCCTGATTTGTTAATTTTAACCATTCTGACGGGTGTGAGATGGTTTCTCACTGCAGTTTTGATTTGTATTTCCCTGATGTCGAGTGATGTTGAATATTTTTTCATGCGTCTGTTGGCCATTTGTATGTCTTCTTTGGAGAAATATCTGTTCATGTCTTCTGCCCATTTCTTGATGAATTTTTTTGTTTTTTGGGTGTTGGGTTTGGTAAGTTCTTTATAGATTTTGGATACTAGCCCTTTATCTGGGAGGACATTTGCAAATATCTTCTCCCATTCTGGAGGTTGTCTTTGGGTTTTGCCAACTGTTTGCTGTGAAAAAGCTTTTTATCTTGGTGAAATCCCAGTAGTTCACTTTTGATTTTTTTTTCCCCTTGCCTTTGGAGACATGTCTACCAAGAATTTGCTGTGGCCAAGAGTGAAGTGTTTGCTGCCCGTGTTCTCCTCTAAGATTTTGATGGATTCCTATCTCACATTTGGGTCTTTCATCATATTTGAGTTTATTTTTGTGTATGGTGTTCCAGTTTCATTTTTCTACATGTGGCTGTCCAGTTTTCCCAACACTATTTGTTGAAGAAACTGTCTTTTTTTCCACTGGATATTCTTTCCTGCTTTGTTGAAGATTGGGATTGTTTATGGAGACAGGACTATGTTAGAGAGAGATAAGAAAGTCATCTTCGGGCACCTGGGTGGCTCAGTGGGTTAAAGCGTCTGCCTTTGGCTCAGGTCATGATCTCAGGGTCCTGGGATCGAGGCCCGCATCGGGCTCTCTGCTCAGTGGGGAGCCTGCTTCCTCCTCTCTCTCTGCCTACTTGTGATCTCTCTCTGTGTCAAATAAATAAATAAAATCTTTAAAAAAAAAAAAAGAAAGTCATCTTCAAATATTTGGAAAGTCCTTAAACAGAACAGATATATATTTTTTTATTTTGTGTTACTCAGGGATAACATGGAGTTCTGGTGATACTAATAAATGTTTCGGTTCGGGAAGACTTAAAATTAAAGTGGAATGTTCACGCATGAACAGAGAGAGCTATCTTGCAAAGTGTCAAGTTCTCTGCCACTAGTTTTTTCCGAGATGAGATAATCCACTTGCAGTAATGAGGGGTAGAGCAGATTCTTTCAATCTGGTCAGGGGTAGACATGCTTACTTCTAAATCTTCTCCATCTATGATCCTATGGACTTTTTGGGGGGATAGGATGGTTTGTGTGATTTTTTTTGGTTTGATTTCAGCTTTATCGAGATATATGATTGTATGGCATTAATGTGATTGAGCACACAATGATTTCCGCTTGTGGTTTGTAACTCTTATTTTTCTTCTTTTCAAGACGCTTCCTAATTTCATTTGAAAATCTATTTTCTCATTTTTCTAGCTGTGAGTTCTTTTTTCTAGGTTGATAATGACTGATAAAAAATATTGAGTAAGTCATGATTTAAACACAGTTTACCACTGATTCAAATTTACACCAATAGTTCTTACTATATTACATTAGGCATATGTGGACATAATCAGAAACCACTTGAGTCTGTCATATATCATAAATTACTTTTTCTTATCATGGCCATTAGCACCTGCTTATACACAATTAATTTTTTTTTCAGGGAGGATTTATTCAAGTCTTTTTCAAGTGGATAAAATAGGCATGTAGCCAAATTAGCTAAGCCACTACACTGTAATAGGCTCACTATTGATCACCTACAGATTTTCTGTCTCTTTTGTTTGCATTGTGTCTACAGGTAGGTCCCAGAGGGGAATGGTTGGTATATTAGTCTAGTTTTATCTGGTCTTCAAATACTCTAGTTTTACATGAAACAAAAATAACAGCACTACAATAGACAACTCAAAGCATATCATCATCTTCCTGTCTGAGTATCTGCAAGTCTGATCTGTCAAGATTAATCTCTCCATGTTATTCAGCTGCTTAGTTGAGGCTGCTGCTTCTGAAAGAGGCCGTGTCTTAAATTCAGCCGTTTGACTGGATTGTTTCCTCCTAATGCTATCTCTACAAAGACTTACCTGCCAAACCTATGGAGTAGGAAGAATTATAGAGAAGGTGTGTGTGTGTAAATGTATGTGTTAAATGGATTAATGTTTAGAAAAAAAGGAGTGAGGCATTTTAAAAATACAAACATGTCAAATACCTGCTCACAGAAAGGAGACTGGAGAGTGATGTGTGGTTGGGTTTGGAAGTTATCGACCCAACCCTTTGATGATGTGAATAATGACTGTTGATAATTTAGCCCCAGATCCTGAATCACCTGTCATTCTGAAGGACAGGCAGAGACCATGTCCTGCTGGTTAGTCATCTTGATTTGGAAAAGCAGCTGAGACAGATGGTTTTCCAAGGCTTTACCTTTGTAGAACAATATGCATTTGTCAGGTGGAAGGTCTTCTAAAATATTGACCATCCGCTTGACAACTAACCTCTTCTCAGAGCATATGTACTCCATATGCCAGCTTAGCAAACCTTGGTTCATGACATTTTCTTTTCATAGAATGACCTTTTTTCATATTACAGGGTACTCAAAACATTCTAGTCATCCCCACATTCTTTTTTTTTTTTTTTTTTTTTTTTTTTTTATTATTTGCCCAAGGGGTACAGGTCTGTGAATCATCAGGCTTACATCTTTCACAGCATTCACCAAAGCACAAACCCTCCCCAATGTCCATAACCCATCCACCCTATCCCTACCCTCCCACCCCCCAGTAACC
Organism: Ailurus styani; assembly: GCA_002007465.1. Lineage (NCBI taxonomy): Eukaryota > Metazoa > Chordata > Mammalia > Carnivora > Ailuridae > Ailurus > Ailurus styani. The sequence continues at coordinate 757,397 of LNAC01000530.1, read as the reverse complement.
CTCAGTTTGTTTTGTGAGATTAGGGGTCTCTTATGGTTTGTGTCCTTCCCCACATTCTAAAGGCTTCTTCTCCCTGCTACATGTGTTCTCAGAGTTCCCACTGCATTTTCTAGGCTCAACTCTTATAACATTTCTCATATTTGGTCTTTTATGAAATCTTGTTTGCTCTTCCTTTCTGTCTCCTTTTACATTTTAAGCTCCTTAAAGGGAGGATTGACATTTCTATTCAGTTTGTTATTTGTACTCAGAGCTAACGAATGTTTCTATGTAGGAAGAAACAACAAAATGTACAATGAAAATAAGTTTGGTACACTAAAACTGAGTTTAATAGAACTCAGCAAATTTTGAATCTCTTTTAGGCACAGTACAAGACTTATTAGCAACTAGCATTGATGTTACCTTGGTAAAAAAAAACAAAACAATGTAGTTCATCTTGTAACACATAGTTACTTAGCAGAAATACAAAAGTCCCTAGTATGTTCTACATTATAATATTGTATATCTTCTGTCATAGAAGTTAGCAGACATATCCTAAAATGAACCAAGGGTCTGTTGAATATAGATTTGGTATGAAAACTCAGTCCCTTGTACTGAATTTTGTGATATTTAAAAACTGTGTCACACATGGAAAACTATATTAACTCTTGGCAATCTGCTCATTTTCCTTGCCCCAAAAGCTGAATCTTTGTCACTAACTGCTTCCATTTTGTATATAATCTTTCCTGTGCCTTGTGTATATTTGTAGATATAGATCTTTGTATTCCAGGCCAAAAAGTAAGATGTTAACAATGGGAAGCTGAGTGAGGGATTTACAGGAACTCTCTATACTATCTTTGCAACCCTCCTATACATCTTCGGTTTTTCCAAAATTAAGTTTATTAAAAAATAAATAAGAGAAATGTGCAGTTTAGAAAGTATTCTCAAATTAAAACTCAGAAAACTGGTGTATCCCTCAATTTCTTTTAGATCATTAATTCAGTAGAATTACTCTTATACTAGCATATTTTACTGAATAATTATTAATGTATCATCTCTCTAAGTATAAATATACATGTATATTTGTGTTTGGATTCACATAGAAGCAAGTTAAAAAGAGAACAATTAATATTATTTGATTCATAAGATAACATTTAAAAATCATTTAATATGTGGGCCTTTATTTTGTCTTGTTTTTGTTCAGCAACATCTTAATGCTTGCTAGAAGTGTAATGCTAAAGAGTATATCTTAAATGCTAGTTAGAGTATTCCATTTGAAGATGTTCACAGATACATCCTAACAATATTATTCTAAATCTTCTAATATAAAAAAGGTTCCCCATGATGGGTCAGGAGGACCTTCAGGTGTAACTATTTTTGGAAATCAAAATTGTTATTATCAACTACACTTTCCAGTTATTCCTTGCTGACACTGGAAAGCGTCAGAGGAGGAATCTTTCTTGATATCAATGATATTTCACATGCCTAAATATATAATTTAGTTATTTATACCTTGAAACAGAGATATACTGTAAATGATCTATCACTAAGCTAATTAATAATGTGACTTAAAATTTGCTTGCCAAAACATCTGGCACTATATATGTGAACATGGAATGGATATTTCAACATACTGGGTTTAGCATGTAGGAGGAATTTCTGTTTTCTAATGCAGTTTCCTAAATGGCTTTCTGCCTATTTGGAAAACATTTTAAAGACTGATAAAACATAGTGTTTTCTACTATAAAACGGGAAAGTATCAATTTACAGCTTCCTTTTTTTAGCATTTTCAACTCAAACATTTTTATAGACTAAATGCATTGCTTAAGTCAATAGTATCCAGGATTCTGAGTTTACAACGTCTTTCTTAAATTGCCATTATCATATGCATTGCAAGTAATATACCATCATCAGATTTATACTCTAATTGTAAGTTGCAAATGTATAATTACTAGAATTTAACCTCTCCAAATTGATGTAATTCAACCTAATTATCCTGGCTACATAAATGCATGCTAATCAGCAAGAAAATTCTTAAATAAAACAAGAATGCTAACACAACAACTACAGAACAAACTTTTGAGAAGGAAAAAATCAGGAACTCATTACATCTCCAACAATAAATCATAAACACATACTATTTTAAAGTCTTTTTCCTAAAACTAAACTAAGCTAAAATGAAGTATTTTTCCTGTTCACTTAGACTTAGACGTGGCCAGAATTGTTTGAGTATGTGTTTTGAACTCTATCCACATTGACAGTTATTCCTATATTCTGTCTCCATTCAATAAGCCATCTGATCTTATTTATTTAGTAAACATTTATTCTGAGCTTGTTATGAACTGGACAATGTGGAAGTGTCAGAGAAACAGAAACAGTCCCTGTCCTGAATCTAGTTAAATTGCTTGCTTAAATAACACTAACTCAAAGGAAAAAAGATACCATCATTTTAAAAGGTTAATAAAATCCTCCATTTGTTTGCTTTACTCCCTCAATGAATCCCCATGGGGCTTACATTCAAATCCAACTTTTAACCATAGCCTTTAAGACCCTATGTGACCTAGCTCTGACCTCTCCCTTCTGTTATCTCCTTTGCTCTACTGTGCAGCAGCCACAGGAGATGCATTTTGATTTCTAAAAGATGCCTAACACATTCCTGCCTCAGGGCCTTTGCACTTGCTCTTGTTACTTCTGTCTGGAAAGCTGATTCTTGCTTCCTCACCTCCCTAGTTCCCGTAAGACAGAAATTCTAGGCATTGCTTTATTCACATCACTTTCAGGATTTCTTAGAAAGTATACCAAAACAAAGAGTTCATATATGTCCTTAGAAATGAAAAGAAAATATTCCTAACCAAGGATTTTCTAGCAAAGAAATCACAGGCATGATCAGCAACCTTATGAGAACAAAGATACACACACTCTAAACTCCTGTAACCAGTTTAATAATCTTGAAACACCTTGTAAATCAGTGCTTCTTTTTGATCAGTGTGTATAATAAGTGCTTGTAAGTAAGTACTTGACACAAAAATACAACTGTCTCTGTCGTAAATTTACCTGAAGTTAATATGGAAGCACATAAAGTAATAAAGCACGAGCCATTTCATTAAGTAGTATTTTTACTGTTGAGAATTTACAAGACTGAGGGAAGCTGATCCAGATGGTCCAGATCTCACTTAAAAACTGCTAAAGTAGGTCGTGGTCATGTCTTCCTTGTCTCTCTGTGACTTCCTTTACATCAGGGAGAGTCATTGTGATGCTTATGTATTATGTCTCTTCCAATAAAAAAAAGTTTTTATTTTTGAGGTTACTCAACATTTTCCCCTTTTTTTTAACATGGCCCATGGATTTGCCACAAGTACTTAGTATTTGCCCAGAGTCTTATGTCTATGAACAATTAGTCATGTGACTTCAAGAAAGCTCATTTGAAAAATGAGTATATTTCATATTTGGTATTTTGTCTAAATGTATTTTATGTAACAATGTTCATTGAATAGAAACAAGAATGATGAAAAGAGTAGGGGAGTACATTAACCTGGAGAGGTATAAGAGCTGGCTCGGAGATTTTAAGAGAAAGGTGGTTTGGCCTTATTGGGCCTATTTTCTTGTTTCAATATTAAAGGATTAATCTAGATCGGGGAGGACAAGTAGTTCTTCTCTTTGTGCCAAATGATATTGGTTAGAAGAGGCTGCCGTCTTGTATAAAGAAGTGTTTTGAGGCCATATATGGGCTCACTGAGGAAGAATCCAGGTTACTCCTTGAGGTTGGCCAGGGAAACATAATTCAGAAATGGTACAGCTGTGCCATATATTGGCAATTGCTGGACAGGAGGAGAGTTTTCAGTGTTTCTTTTTAAGTTTCTTCACTGTGTTTGCACAGTTTTTCACTATGCAGAAAACCAATTGCCGAAAGCCAAAAATAATCTAAATCTGCTTTTTATCCACATTGACTTCTATTTTGTTCTGCTTTGATTTCATTAAATTTATAACAAATATATGGCCACTACTCCCCTTTTCTTATGTCCTTAAAAGTCCTTAGTTCTGCTTCATATCTTACCTGTTCCTCTGGTAAGACTTCTGTAATAATTTCCACCGCCAGAATGAACTGTCCACTCCTGACTTGTTTCCTCTGTCTTTGCTAGCTTCTCAAGATTGGGATCAACAATTTTAAGTAAAGCAGCCCTAATTCTAACATCTAGTGGAGATCTGCTGGATGTCTGCCTTCTTCCCAATAATCAAATTTACTCTCATCCAACCCAGTGTTCTGTTACTTTTCCTCAAGTCCTGAAGGCCTAGAACTTCATTCCTTCCTTAACCTCTGTGTTGACCTGGATCATAAATCTAGGTTGTTTTCTAAAATATGCTAGTAATTCCACCTGAACTTCATGTCCCTGAGACTGGAATCCCATCCTAAACCAGTACCAATGGCTGGAGCTTGTGTCATGCCCTCTTACTTTTTATCAACCCTCATTTCTCAAGGATAGATTCTGATCTCAAATAATAATGCTCATAATATAAATCATGTTTTCAGCGAGTCCTATAGAAGCAATTCCTGAATTGTCTCAATCTTAAAGACAGTGTATTTATTTTACGAATGGGAAATCAGACGCTTAGGGAAGTTAAGTAACTTGCTTTAAGTCACAAAGCAGGTGAATCGTGGAGGTGAATAGGAATCAAATGGCCTGGATCCAGACCTGTACTCTGAGCAGGAGCTTTTTGCTCGTCTGGAATTACTAACCTCCTGCTCCTGCTGCATTGGTCACAGATGGGATGGGTACTTAGAGAAGACCTGCCTTCTCAGGACTGGTGCCCAGTAAGACCAGGATGCTTCCCTGGAGGGTTGCTTCCCTTCATACCCCTTTAACTATTTTTATGACTCTATTATTGAATAAATGCATTTGCGTAGTTTTGCTTGGTACTGGGGATATATAACAAACGAATCAGGCACCATCCCTTCCAACCATCTAAGCATCTGGTAGGGGAAAGAAACCTTAATCACATAATATTACAAAGAATTGCTTCCTTGGGTTGTGGTAAGCTCGCTAAGGAAGACTGCAATGCACACAAAAAAAAGCCTACAGCAGGACGCCCTGACCTATTCTGGCGGGTCAGAAAATCGCTGCTTGGTCTCACCAACTCAGGTGGACGGCTCAGTACTTACTCTCTGACTCACATGTGACTTCCCTTCCTGGCTCAACCACAACAAAGTTCCTTTAGCAGAATTCCAGCTCTGAGCAGCCCGGGTCCCGGCATGCTTTGCGGCTGTCTCAGTTCACAGCAGCCTCATTTCCACTAATAGAGGTTTTACTAAATATATTAACATATTTCAAGCTACCATTACCTTATCAGACCTCTGCTCTGCTGAAATACTGAGCAATATTGTTTTATTGATTGGGTACCTACTGACGGTAGCAATATGCACACATGCATTATTCTCATACTGCTATAGCTTTAATAGTCTGGAGGTAATACTGAAAGTAATTTACTGTCATCTATATATGGCGGTTCCAATGCTGTGGTAGTTAGAGCTGACAATTTGGAAATTCTGGCCTGCATACAAATGAGTTATCTAAAGTCTTTTCATAACTAACTTGATAAAATCAGATGGCAGGAAAGACCAAGTCTCTGAAAAGCCTCACTGATCTCATTGCCATATAGAAACAGAGCGGATGGGAACAGTTTTTTTAAGAATGAAACACAGACGAATCTGCCTTTATCCTGAGTTTTCAGTGGAATCAATGACGGACTGAATGGGAGTTTGCTAACATGATGACTTAATTTAGTGCCAAAATTCTGCATCTTTCCGCTACCTGCATTGCAGGGTTCGGTCCATGAACTCAAGATAGACCAGAAATTTAATTGAAGAAGATACTGAAACATTTGTTGTTGCTGTTTTTTTTCGCACCGGTGATAACACTAAGAATCTTTATGTACTCAGTCATTCAATATTTTATATTGTCAAGGGTTGAATCTTAAAAAGAAGCAAACGGAAACCTGCTATTGTAAAAAACTCACTTTATATTTATTGCTTTCTTTGTCCTAAATGCATTTTTTAAAAAAAAGGAACTTAAGTTCTATAAATATATGTAGATCTTGTTGATCCATTTTAACTGCTGGATAACATTTTTTGAATTCCGTTACACAAATCAGATTTCTGTAAACATTGCACAAGAGAGGAACAATTAGGTTGTTTTCATTTTTTGTTTTACTAGCATGCAATGATTCAGTGAAAATTCTTAGATGTAGCTCCTTGAGCAAGCTCATCTAGTTTCTCTAGAATAGACACCCATAAGAAGTAGGAGAAAAACAAATTGTAAAAAGATATGTGCAGCTGGATTCCAATTATATAAATCTTTAAAACTCACAAACATATTGCTTACGGGTGAATTTATTCATATTACGGAAGTTCAGAAACATGCATGGAAATGATCCACACCAACTTCAAGGGAGAAGACTTCTAGGGAGGAAGGGGTAAGGGACAGAAGCAACATTTTAGCAATATCTGTAACATTATATTTCTTTAAGAAAATGATCTGGAAGAAATTGCAACATGTTAACATCTGTTCAATCTTGGTGAGATAATTTTGTAGATATTGTATTTTTTTCTTATGCTTTTAAATATGCTTACAATGTTTTGTAAGTTCTATGAAACGTTGCAGGCTATTATTTAGAAGAGGAAAATCGTGTATGTACCATAAAAGCATTAGAACTATTGGTAAAAAATGCTGTGTGCATACACTCAGCTGCCTCCTGAGGGAGGAGGTACATAGGAGTTGGAAAACTAGTTATGAGAGATGATCAAATCCCCTCATAGCAGAAGGATTCAGGTGGCCATTAACCTAAATAGCACTTTGTCTTTTAACTCACTCAGGTCGAGGTCTGGAACCAGGGGAAGCACCTAGAAATCTTGGGTGTTCAGAGAGCTGACTCACACATGACCTGATAAGGACCATTCAGCCTCCTTCCTGGGATGAGGTGGACTCAGTTATAGGCAGGACTCAGCTTCTGAGTGGGAAGGAAGTTACAGGGCCCTTTAATTGCACATGCAATCAGAACCGAGTCAGGAATTAGTTATAAAGAACACTGGAGTTGAATCTGTAAGACAAGCGCATCTGTGTGGTTGAGACTGGGGTAAGATGGGAAGCCAGTGTGGTTGGAGTCAGCCCACCTGACTTTGAATGATGGATGAGATATGAAAGCTTTCTGAGACTCAGTTTTTTACCTCGAAAGTAGGAGTTAGCCCTACCCTGAATGATATTTTTTGTCAGAGTCAAATGAGATAACACACCAAGTTCTTGGGACCTTAAAAAAAAATCTTTTCCTCTCTGCTAATAGGGGGAGTATCACTGGGGGTAAAAGAGAAAGGAGAAAAGAGATACATGCAGAAGACTTTCGGCGACCCCATCTGAGGTGCCCAGGCAGAAGGGATCTAAGAGAAAAAAATCCCATCTCTGCTACCCCTTTCTCAGAGAGTAGGGCTGGGCTGAAGTGCTAGATTGTACAGTGCCTGGAAACAGCTGGAAATTAGCGATGAAAATATTTATTAGATTATGTGTGTATTCTTCAAATTGGTTGGGATGCAGCAGTCCCTTGATTCAGTTACGTGTTAGGGAACCTTGGCTGTTCTGACCATGAAGTTCAGCACTGAGCATCCTTGTTTATGTTCTGACTGCTGGTCAAAGGAGAGGAAAGGTACTCTAGGAGGACGTGTCCATCTCTTCTGGGAGAGCTGCAGCAACCCAGACTCACAATCACTGTTCTGTCCCTGTTCTCTGCTCTGTAAGGCAGTCTGACACTTTAAAACATGCATCCCAATGTAAGTTTCCGGTGGATGATTTTGAAATCAAATAAGAATCTTTAATATAGGCATTCTCTGTCTGCTACCATTCCTGCTCACTACTGCTTTTTTAATTCTCCCTTTATTCAAATTAAATACCTTACAGTCATTCAGAAACTGTGCCTTATGTTGCCACATCTTCCCACTGTCAGAGCAGTTAATTAGCTCTTGGCAGGTCTGAGATTCTGAAGAGCTTGAAAGATGATTTGTAATTGTGCACTGAAGTACAGCACGTTGCTTCAAATAAACATGGTTAAAAGTCTATTGTTTGGCATTTGTCAATTTCTGCACGATCTAGATTTTCATTTATTTGGCAGAAATAGAAAGTCTTATTTGTTTCACATTCCTGGAGGTAGAGCCATCATTATTTCTTATACCCGAACAAAGGAAGACTGTAAAACCTAAGGAAAAACATAAAAAGGAAAATGGGATCTTATTGAAGCAAAAAGCCCTATAAAATCTGAAAAGGGCTTTGCTGTGGAAGACCTATACCATAAAATTGATTCTTATTGCTACTGTTACCTTTAAAGAGGTCAAAAATGAGAGACTTACAGAGAGTCTTTCTTATTCATCTTTGCCAGCAAAAGAGTCCATTCTTCTTAGATTGGCATTCAGAATCCTCAGGGGTTTTGAACTTGACATATTTCTCTGCTCATTTCTCCCACAACTTATCTGCATACACATTATGTGATCATTTTTGAACATCTCAGTCCTACTTTAAGATCCTGACTTAATTTTTACCTGCTTCTAGAGACTTCCTTCCCTACTAGTGGCCCTTCCCTCTTAGGGACAAATTTAGGAAAAATACAGGATGTCCAGTTAAATTTGAATTTCAGATCAAGGAGGAGTATTTTTCAAAATAACTATATTCCATGTAATATTTGGAATATACTTTAACAGAAAATGTATTCCTTGCATATCTGAAATTGAAGTTGAACTAGATGTGGTATATTGTATCTGGCAACCCTAATTCATACTCTGGACTCTTGGGAGACTGTCTTTATCATTCACTTATCAGTGACATTTCCAGCTAGTTCTGTTGTACGTCTTCAGTCAGGTCTTAAGCCCCTTAGAAACAGAGAGGAGTTCCTCTTCTAGTTCGGATACAGAAGGATGTGCAAGATCTCCATTCATGTGATAAAAATCAGAAATTTCCAGGCAACATAGAAACAAAAACAATTCTAGCTTTTCTTAAATATCTTGAAGAGTTGGGTACAAATAAATTTTAAAGAAAACACTAGAGGGGGGAAGTGGATGGAGGTGAGACCAGTTTCTAGGCTATAATCAGAGAACGTGGAGGAGACCACCAGCTAAGGAAGGACTGTCTTTGCTCTGACTAGCAGAAACCAGCACATGCTGGCAAATCTGTATTTGAATCTCATGCCGCCCCAAACATAAAGGTAATCCTCTTTGTCTAGTAATTCCCTCTTTGGGAATTGCACTGGGTAAGCAGAAGCTGGAAGCCTGGGTGTAAAATGGAAAAAGACCTCATGATCTTAAGCCAGAAAAAAAGACCAATACCTATAGAGGCATAATAATAAAAAATATGACAGGGTAAGAAACAATGGAGACAAAAAGAAAATAGAACAAAAGCTTTGAAGTCCTGAAATGCAAAACTAAATACGCTTAACCTAGGGTATTTTTACTGCACACAGTAAAAATATATTTTAAAAATTGTGGCTAGATGCTCCTGGGTGGCTCAGTCGTTGGGCGTCTGCCTTCGCCTTGTGTCATGATCCCAGGGTCCTGGGATCGAGTCCCGCATTGGGCTCCCTATTTGGCAGGAAGCCTGCTTCTCCCTCTCCCACTTCCCCTGCTTGTGTTCCCTTTCTCTCTGTGTCTGTCTCTGTCAAATAAATAAATAAAATCTTTTTTTAAAAATTGTGCTAAATAAAGATATTGTCAGATAAACAAAAAATGAGAGAAAAGGTTGCCGAAAGATTCACACTATCAAAAATGCTAGAGTTTTTCAGTCTGAAGGTAGATGGTGCCAGATGGAAATTCAGATCTACAATAACAAAGAACCTTGATAAGTATTTTTTATAAGGGATGAATATACAAGATTATTTTCTATCTTACATTTTGTAAAGGTCAATTAAAATGTCTTACACTGTATGTGAAAACATGTAATATTAATTCAGGCCTGATCATGGTAAATTAAGAAATGCATATTAAAATTCCTAGAGCAACTATTGTAAAAATAATAAAAAGAGGAATAGCTGAAAAGCCAGTGGAGAAGGTACGAAAAGATACATGTTTCTATCACTCCTCTTCAGGAAAAAAAAAAAATAGAAAATGGAAAGAAGGAATAAAAAATAGGACCAAAAAGAGAACAGAGACCATGTGTCCCTCTGGAGATCTCTTTGTCATAAAGTACTTTAATTATTCAGAGTGAATGACGAAAGCATGACACTTCCAGCTCAGAGAAAGGATCCGTCCCAACCCTGTTCTTTGTGAGCCCTGTGTGTCTGTGGTCATTTTTGCTTGTGACTTTTTTTCAACAGCTTTATCGAGATCCAACTTATATGTCCTATAGTTCACCCATTTAAAGAATACAATTCAATATTTTTAGTATATTTACAGAGCTGTGCAACTGTTACCATAACCTAATTTTAAAACATTTCGTTATGCCCAAAGTAAGCTTGTCTGCAACAGCCCTTTTCTCCTATCTGCTCTGTTTGTTAAATTTGGAATGGTGGGATCCCCTGAGTTCACTGAAACCAAATGCTTGCTGGTAGCCTCGACAGTCTGCAGTCACCCACAGGTGATTTTATTTTATTTTATTTTTAAGATTTTATTTATTTATTTGACAGAGAAAGAGAGAGAAACAGAGAGAGAGGGAGCACAAGTAGCAGAGCGGCAGACAGAGGGAGAGGGAGAAGCAGTTTCTCCACTGAGCAGGGAGCCCAATGCGCCGCTCCATCCCAGGACCCCGGCATGATGACCTGAGCCGAAGGCAGACACTTAACTGACTGAGCTACCCAGGCGCCCCCCACAGGTGATTTTAGACAACACCAAAGTTTGACAACCACCTCAGTAATGCAGCTCTTTTCTCCCCAGATCCATTGCACTTTGCCTCCTTGTGAAATCTAGAAAGTTCACAAAGATCTCGATCTTCCATAATGACAATGGTCTCACTGAAATGAATGGTACATCCAGGGTTCTGGTAAAACCCAGCTCCCGAAGCACACCTTACATTGCCTTGTTTGCGATTCGCTCCCAGGGCTGGTGCAGTCTAAGGGCCCCTGAAAACTCATGGATTTAAAATTTAAGATTGTCACTAAAGGATATGAACAAACACTTAAACTAAGTAATATAAAGCATAGGTGGTTAAGAACAAGACCAGTGGAGTTCGATGTGGTCAAGCGTGGCTTGCTGTCTCTCTGAACTGGAATTAGTTTCTCAAACTCAGGAACCTCAAGTCTGCTCTCCAGAACAACACGTTTTTCATGAGGTCGTGATGTGAATGAAATGAAACAAAAGAAGTCAATTACTTGGGAAAAAATACCTGGCACATGTTAAATACTAAATGTTAATTATTATCATCATTGTAGTTTATGGCTCATAGTTCACCTTAGGATTATACTGGGACCAGTTTGAAGCATTTCACTGCTCTCTTCCACCATCAAGTAAGAGGCTTAGAATTTTATAACCGTGGCACTTATTTTATAGGATTGTTGTCACTGAGGAATACATATCTGAAACAGAGAGCCAAATGCAGGGTAATAAATTGTTCATCTTATTCAGATGGAATTTAGAAAAGTGGAGCGTACGCATTTTTAAAGCTATTATTGTGGAAACATAGAATACAGTCACGTTTTGTTTGCTATTAAAGGGTTGTTAGAAGCCTGTGTATGTTGTACACTTAGTATCTGTTTGTTTCTATGGTAATTCAAAACCCTTTGCACCCTCCTCCACATATATCTTTTTGGGGTTATTTATCTGTTTGTCCCTGTCTCTTGTTTCATAAATAAGATCCTGCTTTTCTCTGACATTCTAAAGTGGTCACCGGAATTTTAAAATGAATTGCTACATCAAGACAAGGGGAAACAGGAAGAGAGGGAGTATGCTGTGACTTTAGGATAGAAAGAAATGTGGTTTGGCTGCAAACACAGAGGCAACTTTGATTGGGGAAAACATAGAAAGGGGACAAGAGCAATCAGGAAACTATTACAGATCTCCCAGGAAGAGGGGAAAGTCAGTGCAGGAAATGTTCATGCCGGGAGGAAACAGCTGGTTAAGACTGTACAGAGTATCAATCATGTGGGGAAATATACATGGAACTGAGCCGCATGAGAGTCCAGGCTCCTTGCCAGGACTGGAATGAGGGCAAGGATGGGCTTAGATTTACATACTTTCACACACACACACACACACACACACACACACACGGAGGCATCTTTTGGAGTCCTTTGCCAAGGACAGCGACAACAGCGCATTCTGTTTCCAGAGGCAGTGAGAAACGCCCCCCTGGTGCTGGGATGAATGGAGGGCTGTGGGCTATCTCTAGGCAGCCCACTGCAGAGGCACCTGAGGGAAAGAGCTGTCCAGGCTGTGATTTTCATTGATTTCATGGCTCTCAAAGGGCACTGCTGCTCTTTCATCCCGGCCGCAGAGCCCAGGAAACAATTCTCCCAAGGGGCCGGTTTCTTACGGCTTTCTCTTTTATACTTGCATATATTGAGCTTCCTTGGGTGAGACAAATAGTTTTTCCAGGAGACAAGGGTACTTGCTTTATTGCGAGAAGGGGGCTTTTAAGAGATGTATATCTTAAGACAGAGAAAGTCCCACAGAGAAAGAAAATGGAAAAGAGGGATTCAGCAGTAAAACAAAAACAATTGTTGTGACTCCCATTGAAATATAATCAACAAGACAAGAACTCATGCAGGTGCAGGTCAGAAGTGGAGAAAAAGAAGAATGACATTCTGAGAGCTAGGGCTGAGAGAAACAGGTCCACCTATAAAATACAGGAGATTAAAGAAAGATTAGAAAAAAATATACTAAGTATTTTTCAGAACCTACTTTTTACCGAGGAAACAAACTAACTTCTATGAGCTCAAATGAAAATATATACATAAGATTATTTTTATAATAGAGGCATCTAAAATGGAAAGCTCTTTAAGTTTTTTTTTTAAGATTTTATTTATTTGACAGAGAGAGAGAGAGAGAGAGAGAGAGAGAGAGAGAGAGAGAGAGAGAGAGACAGAAGCAGGGGGAGTCTGAGGAGAAGCAGGCTTGCTGTTGAGTGGGGAGCCCAATGTGGGGCTCAATCCCAGGATCCCGGGATCGTGACCTGAGCCAAAGGCAGACACTTAACGACTGAGCCACCTAGGCACCCCTAAAATGGAAAGCTCCTAAAAAAACCCTCAACATCATACTTTTTATTGGACCAACATAACCTGAAAATTGATAAGCAGAAAAAGTAAATGGAAGAGTGTTCTGTTTTATTGTACTTTGTAGGTAATATAATAAGGAAAAGGATTGGAAATAACCAGGCTTTTGTGATCATTCTATCTTATACCTAAGATGCTTCTGAGACCTGAAACAAAAATTGTTCTATAGAAAAAAGATTGGCCAAAAAAAAGATAGTTTATAAAATGAATCCATGTACTGTGTGCCCACATAAAAAGTCAAGCACAAGAGGGACAGTAGGTGAAAATGTAGTAAACATTAGAATAGTTAAGTTACTTCCAGGGGAAGAAAATGCACTTCAAATAAAAGATGGAAAAATCCTGAGATGGTCAAAAAGAGAGATCTAGGTTTCATTCCAAAAGTAATGCGATTAAAGGTACAAACATGTCAAACCCTGATAACATTTTACAGAGTATCACATACAGGAAAATATAACCACTGAAGAAAACAATGCAAATGAAAGACATCAAAATTATAGAAATATTGGGGTTTTATCTGTACTTTTATATTATCTTTAGCACTGTATAACACTAAGTTAAAAAGGATGAAATCTACACAGAGCGTTTTACATTGACCCTGAGGGAGGGTGATATTTTCTCATGATAAATAATCAGTCTATAGCCTACAAATAATAATTTAGAAATGAAACAGGATATAACTAGAAAATGTTTAAATTGCACAAGATTCAGTCAGGATGGATGCTCTGTCAATCAAATAATGTCTTCTCTAAAGAAAAAATCGAATTTGAAATTGAAAAGTAAGTACTCACAGATGTATCCATCAACCCTAAATGAACTGTCATTACTATGTAAATTATGAAATTAAGAGGGGTCACCTAATTTTTTAAAGAATCATAAACTCTAAGAGCTCTCATACATGCAAAGATAAAGGAAAAGTGTATTCATTCAATAATTAAAAGGACAAGTCAAAAATACAAAATTTGTACCTAAAACTTCAAAAAACAATTTTTTAAAGATTTTATTTATTTATTTGACAGAGAGAGATTACAAGTAGGCAGAGAGGCAAACAGAGAGAGAGAGAGGAGGAAGCAGGCTCCCTGCTGAGCAGAGAGCACGATGCGGGACTCGATCCCAAGACCCTGAGATCATGACCTGAGCCGAAGGCAGAGGCTTTAACCCACTGAGCCACCCAGGTGCCCAACAATTTTTTTTTTTTTGAAGGAGGAGGCTGTTATCTTTATTCTTGGGTTCCTCGCCCGTCTAAGAGTGTCTGTTTTTTGTTTTTTGTTTTTTTTATTTGCCCGAGTGGTACAGGTCTGTGAATCATCAGGCTTACACGTTTCACAACATTCACCAAAGCACAAACCCTCCCCAATGTCCATAACCCATTCACCCTATCCCTACCCTCCCCCCCAGTAACCCTCAGTTTGTTTTGTGAGATTAAGAGTCTCTTATGGTTTGTCTCCTTCCTGATCCCATCTTGTTTCAGTTTTTCCCTCCCTACCCCCATGATCCCCAGCCCTGCCCCTCAAACTTCTCATATCAGAGAGATTATATATATATATATATACATATACATATATTTTTTTTTAAAGGAAGGACTTCCCTCTTTATTTGTCAAAGAAGGAACAGAGTAGCAACTAAAGTGAAACAGACCTGAGAATGTTCTACCATCCACTGGTTTGACCTTAGACAAGTTACTTAATTTTGTTCCACCTATTTTTTTTTTAACTAAGAGTGTCTATTTTTAACACTAGTTTCATCCTCACCACTATGGTTAGAAAGTCAGTATATGCTTATCAATTTTTCATATTATGGATGTTCCACAATGTTTATACTCTTATAAGAAAGAAAAATCATACATAGTCCTATTACTCTAACACTTGCTTGTTAGGGTAACACTTATTTTTACTTTTTCCTGTCTATTCTTTGTTCATAAGCTTACATATTCTGACACAGTAATTATAGCAATAACTTTTAAGGAATGTATCTTGCCTACAGCTTGGGGTGCTGAATTTCCAGACTAACCATTGTTGTGTTGCAGTCTTTACTTTATTTTATTTTTAAACATTATTTATTTATTTGTCAGAGAGAAAGAGAGAGCACAAGCAGGGGGAGCAGCAGGCAGAGAAGAAGCAGGCTCCCTGCTGAGCAAGGAGCCGGATGTGGGACTCGATCCCAGGACCCTGGGATTATGACCTGATCCAAAGGCAGACGCTCAACCAGTTGAGCCATAACATTTGCCGTCTTTATTATACTCTTGCCCTGAAGCACCTCCTCCTGCCTAGCAAAACAGGATTTCCATGGGCTGCCACTTTCACTCTCCAAATATTCTACCTTTCATTTCCTTTACAAAGTTAAAGGAATCTTATAACTGTTCATGTCTCTCTGACTTTCTGATTAAAGTCTTGCATATGCACATCACTCTGGACTGTATGTTGCCACCTAAATGTTCATCAAGGGGTTGTAGTAACATCCCGTTTTGACGTGGCATGGTTCTCCCTTGAGGGGAACATGAACAACCTTAGTTTCCACCCACTATGTACGAGTAAGGCTCCACCTTTCCTTGTGACAAACAAAAATGCTTCCACAGGTGGGGTGCCTGGGTGGTGCAGTCAGTGAGCATCTGACCCTTGGTTTTGGCTCAGGTCGTGGTCTCAGGGTGGCGAGATCAGGCCCACATCGGGGCCCCATGTTATGTGTAGACTCTGCCTGGGTTTCTCTCTCCTTCTCCCTCTGCCCCTCCCCCTCTTTCTCTCTTTCTCTTTCTCTCTTTCTCTCTCTTTCAAATAAATAAATAAATAAACCTTAAAAAATCGTCCCACATATTCCAAAATTCTCTTTAGAAAGTCGTACCACTCCCACTGAGAATCACTAACATTTGTAATTCACTGTGTGCGCTAAAGATTCAGAACTGAATTGCCACAAACGTAGCATCATCCTAGAAACATGCCGAAGAGTTAAGCATTCCAAAATGTCTCCTTGGACAGGCTTCCTGAAATTCCTGAAATTCTCACCACTGGTTATTGCCTCAAATAGGTATACAATGATAAAAACAAAACCAAAAAACGTATATAGCTTCTACCATATGCCAGATTCTATTATAAGCACTATATATGTATAGTAATTTAATCCTCCACAATGAACTCTGTAGGGTCCCATTATTATTTTTATTATTATTCCAATTTTACTGATGAGAAAATTGAGAAACAGAGAGGTTAAGGAAATGGAACTAGCAGAGTCAGGTGTTCAGCTGACTAGTGGTAGGGTCAGTATTTGAACCAACACTATCCAGGTCCAGAGTCTATGCATGCTTTTAATTACCACCTTTGGATGCCTTTATAAAAAGTCAAGACAGACTGCCACTGCTAATATAGACTGTACATTCCCTTGGAAGAGAATAAAGTCATACAGTATGCTAATATTCAGCTATACTATATAGATGGCCTATCAAATATAAGATTAATACACCAGTTAAAATACAGTCATTCAGACCCAGCTTCCTATCATGAACCTACCACCAAGTTGTATAACCATACACTTAGCAAACATTCAATACATATCAAGATTAGTATTATCATCACAATTATTAATGATCTTTATTATGAATATAAGTAAGGTAGCCCTTTTCCACAGTGCTTCTCAACCTGGTAGTTCTTTAAAGTCAACTGGAAAGGTTTTTTTAAAAAAAATCCTTCTTTCCTGGGCCATATAGCATACCAAATGAGCCAGAATATTAGGGACGGAATGGGTAGGATGGGGTCTGCTTATTCTATTTTTGTAAAGCTCCCCCAAATAATTCTGAATTGCAGCCAGGATTAAGACTGACATTGATCAGTTAATATTCATATGACCTGCAAGGCAGCATTTTGGATGTAGCAGTGTTCTGGGCCTCGTGCTAGGCATGGAGGAGATTCTCACTGAACTCAACCCCCTGATATATAGAGCACACAGTGGGGAGATTTACTACACAGACCCTGGGATCAGGGACATCTGGCCTCAGACAGGGTATCCACCACTTCTTCTGTTAATCTGCTGGGTCTGTTTCCTTACAGTGTATCCAGTGTGATCGGCAGGGGCTATCATAAGAGTCCAGGACATGTAGTATTGCACTTGATGTGGGCTCATAAGAGACCAGGACATGTAGTACTGGACTTGATGTGTTACTTAAGCTGATTGTTCACTGAGTATGAGGAGTCTCATAATTCCAGGGTGTAAGTGTTTTAGTGGGAAGTGACTTAAATCTTGATGGATTAATTCTGTTGCTATTATCACTATTTTTAGAACTATATATTTTATACTTTAGAACTATATAATTTATTAAACATCTGTTCCATCCCAGGTTCTATGTATATTGTCTCATTTAATCCTCAGAATAATCCTGAAAGATAGATGCTATTCTCCAGATTCTTCAGCTGAGGCAGGTGATACAGAGAGAAATCACGTTGCCCAGACTCACATAGCTTCTAAGTGGTAGAATTCAAATTCACATCCTCGACCCAAAGCCCCTGCTCTCTCCACAATGTTCATATTGTCTTGGGTAAGATCGCCTGAGTTACCATTGGATTGCCAGCAGCATCTTGTCCGGTCTGGACTCACCCCAAATTTTCCTTAATTTTAAGAATAAGAGATAAGTTTTGCTACCTCAGGGGAGGGGTGTGCCCATAGAGACTAAGATGGTTCTGGAAACAGTGTATGTTCTCAACAAGAAAAGATGAGGGAGGAGACAAAATATGTGTATTATTTCTCTGGTCCTGACAGTTATTGCTCTTAGAAGAAGAGATAAGAGATAAACTTAAAGGCCCAGAATACACTTCCAGAAGTAAATCAACCTTAGAAGTGTTATTTCAACAAACTTCATTCGGTGCAAGTTTGTTTAGCATATTTGTGTCTCCCTTACTGGCAGTGGTATCCTAAATAACAACGAAGCAAGGGAGCAAGGTAAAGGAATGGGAATGAAGAAAGACAATGAGAATGATTCTGGCTGCTTCCCAGAATATTCTAGAATTTATTTTTTTTTTTGAACCAAAGATTTTTTTTAAAGCAACATTTGGCTTTTATATAACCTCTCTCTTCACAGGAGTTAAATGGAATAAAATCACATATAGCCTGCCATGTTATAGTGTTTTCAGGATACAAGTTGGAGAAGAAGTAATTAAGTTATCATTCCTGTTTAGATATAAACAATAAAGGACAGAGAATTGGGATTTTCTAAAGTCCCTAAAAGAGAGAAAAAGTCAGCTCAAGGCACTTTCAAAATGTTCCTACAAGAGGAATGCCTCAGGGCTTGTTGAGAAAAGCCCTGCGTTTCTATTTAAATAAAGGGCAGTTCTGAACTGTACCCAGGAAAAAACATTTCTTGAATAAATTTAGAAGAAGCTTTCTTTGAAGTTAGACCCCCAAAGTCACGGGCTTGTGGAGCTCACTGAGGAGTGGTGAGTGTAGGCTCTGAGGAGGTAGGGGGAGAAATCACAGCTGGGGTGTTTTTTCTCAGTGTCTATAGAGTGCAGAATTTCTGGAAACAAAACTGAGAAACAGAATAGAATCATTCCCCAGGGATTCTGCCAAGAGGCAGGAGAAAGGACGCTGACACAGAAGTCGCGCATCCCAAGAAAACTTGAAGAGCCCCACCTTCCTGGACCAACAGTGACTGTAATATTTGAATGGCTGGCTGGAGACATTTAAAAACCCAGTATCTCTCAAGCTTCTCATATTTATGATCATGATATATTTGTCATTTCATATTTTTGATTGATTTTGTGACAGGTAATGCTAAATTGTCCCTTGATTTAGGTATTCACAGTGATGTTAATAATTGTTCAAATTATCCTTTACTGCCATTCTTCCTCTCATACTTACTGCTCCAGCAACACTTAATTGCCATAATTCCTTGCATATAGCACACCGCTTCTGACATTCATGCCCTCTCCCTTTTATTCCTCCCACCGTTTAGACAACTCTTACTCATCCATTAAGATACTTCCCAGGTGACACTTCCTCTAAGAAGACATTAGGTTGGGTGATGTATCCATCCCATATAGACATAAAAATTCCTGTGCCTGACTCTGTCATTGGACTTAACCCATTATATATTAACTGTTTATTTCTTTTACCTCAACTAGAACTGTGAGCTGCTTGAGAGCCATGACTAAGTCCTTGGTCATCTTTAAATCCCCATCAACTAGCACAGAGTAGTTCTGTGGTAGTATTTGGTAATCAGTATGTTAATATCTGATGGAATAAAAACAAATGAAAATGTGTAGGTCATCTAGAAATCTGCAGAAATAACTAAAACAGAAAACTTATTGTATTGTTTCCTTATGATTTGTCAGAACACAAGACAAAAGTCCACTAACCAAAGAAATCATCCTGTGCTTTGAGATACAATTATATATTAAATGAAATAAAATCCTGTATTACACAGAGCATTCCTCACTTGAGAATAGGTTAGATTCCACTCAACTGAACATTTCATTTCTCTGAACCTCAGAATGTATTACTGAATGAGTCTGTGCTGTGAATGGTGGTTGGGTCCCCATACCAGCCCACTAGCCCATAAAATCCTAGTTGATCCACAATGTAGCTGACTTTTCTCCCCTGAGAATACTTGTGTTGTTTCTCTTCACTCAAAGTTCTTATGGACCCCAGAGACCTTCAGGATTCTCCTGTCTCCCCATTATCACTTTCAGAATGATAATTTCCATTCCTACACAAACTCCTTCTTCATCCCTTGTCCTTTTCTGTCCTCTTCTTTTTCACTCCCTTTCACACATTTTTATCTTAGTGTCTTAGACAGCCCAGGCAGCTGTACCAAAATTCCATAAACTGAGTTTCTCATAATTCTGGAGCCTGGGAAATCCAAGATTAAGGTGCTGGCAGGTTCTATATCTGGTGAGGGCCCTCTTCCTGATTTGCACACTGCCATCTTCTCATTATGGTATTTCTTTGGCATGTGCATGTGGAGAGACCTCAAGTCTTTACCTCTTTTTATAAAAGTGTTAGTACCATTAGAAGGGCCCCACTCTCATGATTACATCTAACCTTAATTACCTCCCAAAGGCCCCACCTCTAAATATCATCACATTGGGCATTTAGGGTTTCAACAAATGAATTTGGAGGGGACACAAAAATTCAGTCTGCTTAGATTCTGACTTTCCAATATTTACCAGTGTCCCCACTTCTCCAACCCTATACTTACTACCTAAGTCAGGAGGAAGCGTTCTCATGGCAGTGTACTAATTGCTCCCTCTGTTTCAATGCAACCCCTCCCCAAATCTATCCTCCACCTCACAGACACAGTTACTAGCAAACAAACCTGTTAATAGACACATGAAGTAAAGGGATGATATAGAAACTTATTGACATCCCTCTAGCAGATGGTCCAATTGGCAAGCACTGCCCTCTTATGGAAGACGCTTTGTTGGCTTCCCATGTACTGTGCTAAAGTCTACCTTTCTTCATGGCACTCTCTGATGGACTCCTGTTTTCCTCACTGGACTGATCTCTTATCACATCTCATCTCCCACAACATGCTTTTGTCAGACTCTCAGCTTTTCCATGTCTCCATGAGTCTCCCTCTTCCCAGGATACCTCATGCCCAGCCTTCTTCTACTCTGGCTCCCAACCCCCAACTCATCCACTTAAAGAACGTCTACTCATTTTTCACAATTATTCAGCTTAAAGATCTTCTCAATAAAGTCTTCCTGACCCATTCCTCATTCCCCACTAGTTGAACTGATCCTGCATTCTGCTGTGTGGGGAGGCAGCATAGTATTTACTCTGAGCTGGATCTGATTTCAAATCTCACATTTCCACTCATAGGCTTGGCAATGCAGGACAGTTTGTTTACCAAAACTAAGTGCTTTTTATAGCAGAGAGAGAGAAAAAAACGGGTGGGGTGGGGAGAACGGAAAAATGTCCTCTAGTTTATCCTTCAGGATAAATAATCTATTTCCTTCTTTTTCACTTTGTAAGGTATTTCCTGTCCTCTCCAATGTAGATAAGAGTGAGGAAATATTAGTCTTCAGCCTCACTTCCTCCTGCAGCTGTGCATACAGCACAGAGGAATCCAGTATGGAACCTCCAGCCTTTGCCAGCCAGGCACAGACTTTGCTAGGACTGCATCAGCAATGAGGTTGGCAAGGACTCCATTCAGGCCAGGCACAGACTTTGCTAGGGCTGCATCAGCAATGAGGTTGGCAGGGACTCCATTCAGGGGTGGAGAGTATTCACTGTGGACTTAGTAACAGCAGCCCTTTATCCAGCCATAACAAACAAATCCTGTGCATAACCCTATCTTTGAACTTACAACATTATATATTAATTATCTACTTATTTTCGTTGACCCAACAGCAACTAAATAGTCCTGGCCGTGCAGTGCCCCTGAGCCAGAAGGAGACATGACCATGATCATCTGAGGGTCAAGTCCTTTTTCAGAGCTTATGCATAGCTGGAGCAACTCATACTTGGCTTGTTCTGTCCTAACTGCATCAGAACAGGGACAAAAATCCTAGAGAGAGTGTTGGTAGTGGTGGTCCTGAGAATACATGTGTTATTAACTCAAGTGTATTTTCTTAATAGCCATTCCTAAGGGGCTTTGGAAAGCTACATGGGGTCTGTATGTATAGTTTCAAGTCAGATGTGTTACATGATTTTTATTTGTTTCCACTACATTGAGAGGAAAATAACATTTTTATAGCACAAATATGCTATATCCTGTTTAAACAAATCATTCATTCATGTAGTCATTCAGTAGATATTCATTGTGTACTATGTTCATCGTCTAAGTTGTATGTATTGGGGTCAGTTTTTTGAGGACCTTTTTATTCCATGCCTAAGGAGTCTGGGCTTTATTCTCTAAGTGTGTAGAGCCAAGAGGACAGTGGACTGATGGGAACATAACTCTGTGTCATGCAGAGTAGTTTTGAGGATAAGGTGAAGCAATGAAAGTGGGGAGTTGGGGAGATCCATTAAGAAGCTATAGCATCTATTTAGAGAGAAGAGAATAAAATCTAAATAGGGCAATGACCCTGGTAAAAGAGAAGAGAAAATGGGTTTGAGAATGATTCTGGAGGTTGACTTGTGAAATTTAATGACAGGTCAAATCAGAAGCCTGAAGAAAAGTGTTTTAGCCGAGTGATAATGCATTAGCTGACTGGGAACGATGGGTACAGGGCAGGGCTGAAGGATGACAGTAAGTCCATGTTAATTAGGAAATAGTTGCAAAAGAGAGTGTCAGCTTAAGAGTAAGATCAGGCCTGGAGATGAAAGAAAATTGGGGAAATAAGCTCTAAGATAGGATTATATCACACAAGACATGTAAGGACAGGAGACCCAGGGGAGGGGGCGGCAAGGGGGCACCAACATTGGAGAGGCAAATTGAATGAGCCAGCAAGGAGACTGAGAAAGATAAGAGGAGAATCAGACAAAATGGGTGGAATGATGATGTGAGATAAGAGAGTTTCAAGAGGGAGAGATAGACATTGAAGTCAAAAAAAGAGGGTTCCAATAAGTCAGTATTTATTTATCTCAAAGATGGAAAGTCATATAGGGAGTTAGTTCACTGTCTGCTTCACTTAGGGTCATAGGGTTTCTTTCTTTTTCTTCTTCTCCTCCTCCTCTTCCCCCTCCCCCCTCTCTGCTCCTCCTTCTTATTTTTCTTTTAAATATTCTTTGTGTAAATTCTTTCATCTGAATATTTGGTGCTCCGATAGCTAACTATTTAGATATTTGGAACATCTCCTCATGGTAATCTGAAATATTGCTCAAATTAAGCTTGAAAGCAAGTTTCATCTCTGGGACAGCTAACCACAAGCTGAGTAGGCTGTCTTGTTCACTTGCATTTGATTTTTGATGTGGTATCTTTGACCTAAGGCTATCTGAGAAAGTAATATCCTTTATTACAGTTTCACAAAACACACAGAGAGAAAACTTCAGACACGCTATGAAGTGGAAAAGTGAGAAAGACATTATTAATCTTCCCAGGGCTGTTCTCCTGTTATTCTTATTACTGCTTAGGATTTTCTTAAGGCTCCATAAATGGCAAGTGGCAACAACTTCATTCCACATCCTTTTTCTGGGGAAAGGCTCAAAAGGGAAGAATGAAAGGAATGGGGAAGAGGGTCATTTAAAACAGGGGGGATGACAGTTCGGGGAGTTCCTTAGCTACTGTGTGATATCTGATCTGTGTAACTGATTGGGGGGGGCTAATGGAACAGACTAATGGAATCTGTCATCTTACGCAGACCCAGCCTGTATCTACAAACACTAACACCCTTCACACATTTACTGTCTCTTTCCATTAGACTTTCAACCAGAATTCCTGAGTTCCATGCTAGATCAGAGAGTTCACATAATCAAGATAAAGGCCTAAACATTGAAAATATCATAAAATGAATGAATTAGCCTCCCTGCACTCGCCACACAGCTCAGGCAGTCACTGGCCATGGTGCACTGATGAACCTGCGTGGCTGGGCAGGTGCTCTGGTTTGGTTTTCAAAATGGCGCAGGTAGTGCTAAGGAGCTGAAAGAATCAGTACTTCCTTTTGTAATCATAAACTCAGAACTATTGGGTTTGCTTAATGGGAAAAAGACAGCAATGCATTTGCTCATAGATGACAGAGTTTGGAAAGCCTTGAGGAAATACAACACATGGCGGCAAAGAGATAAGTGGGCTTTGGACATGGACAAATTGAGGGGCCTGCTTTGTAAAATGAAAATTCATCCCTTTTTTAAAAATAGGAATCTCAAAGAAATGGTATATTTTTGGAGGTGAAGACACATGCCATATTTTAATTCAAATAGTAATGTTATGCTAAAGACAATTAAATGTCCATGTTGGCTTAGTTGGTGACTTTACTGCCTTATTGTTTCAGTGATACTTACTTTCCTTTGAAATTTTATTTTTTTCAAGAGTTTTGAATATCTGCATTGTCAAATATGATCACAAAATACATGTGACAATGCAACAAATAATGGCTTGGTAGAAGGGGATTATTCTTAAGCTATTAATAGTGGTGTCATTTCAATTCCATTATGACCACGCATCCTATAAACCTATCACATTCTCTTGAAAAGTGCCCGTTGTCATTCTTTATAACAGCTGCATTTAGGCCAGTTCCATTGCCTGCTACAATTACATGTGGGAATAGAGTTTGGGGAATATACCAGGAAAATGACAAATACCTGTCCGTCCTTGAGGAGTCTTGATATGATCAATAAATGTGAGAACTTTACTTTGTAACTTGTTAGATTTCTAGGAAAGCAGGTGGACCACTGGGGAGATTTATCGGTCAGTTTCACAGTTGGCATTGTTTTATTTTAAAATCTAATTTGTATTTTCATAAGCTCAAGCATTGCATCTTTAAACTGAAATTTATAAAGTTAGATCACTTTGGCTGACTGGAATCCAGTGCTGCAATAAATTTAGCAATAACCCAACCAAGTTTTAGCCCAGCCTCCTCAGAGCCCAAAGACACTACCTCATTACCTGCTTTTGCTTGCTTACCCACAGAGAACATCTCAGTGTTTTGGAAGCATTTCAGGCTATACCTTATCTTGGTGCCACTATACATACTGATTAATGTGCTTTGAAGGCTTTCCTTCTTTCCTCTTCGTAATTCTGACCTATCTTTCAGGGATGAGCTAAGTGTCAACTTCCCTGGGATTTCATAGCGCCCCTATGCCCCTTTGTCATAACACCTATCGCTTTATATAATTGTTCCATTCCCCCAGCCCAATAGATGAGTTCTTTGAAAGCCAAAATTCTTTCTTTTTTGTCTGTACTGATACCCACCTAAATGGGTAGCACATCGTTTTGGTAAATATTTATTATGAATGAGTGAATAAGTGAGGTAGTGACTAATACGTTATTTGGTGGGAGTCCTGTTCTCCTTTTATTTCCTGCAAGGCTTATGGCAAACGTGTGTGTAGGCTACTTATTATCCTGGGATAATGGGATCAGTAGAGGCAGTAGAGACAGCTATTAAGGATACCTGATGGGACTGCTGCAATAGAAGATAAAGCATAATCACCTATTATAAGCAGTACATACAGAATCTTTATAAAACCTGAGATGTTGAGGAATATGTGTAGGGCTGCACTAATCTGAGAGGTAGTTAGCTAGTGGGGCCTGCAGTTAGTTAGACCTTGATTCCTACTGTGGCTCTTTCACTTAGCAGCTGTGTGTCCTTGACTTCCGTCATAACTGAAGCTGCCACCTAACTTTGCTGGGTAGAGTAAATGACATTTCATATAGAAGTATCCTGGCAAAATGGCAGACGTGCTAAGAGTTCAATAAATGCTAGTTATGATTGTTACTATTAAATATATGACTTAATCATCAATTTATTTATTTGAAATTTTACAAGTTAACCATACATTTGTTTAGGTCTTAAGTTGAATGATACATTAATTGCATTAAATTAAAAACTATATCCTGAATTACTTAAAATTAGGTAAACCTTAAATTATAGAAACATATTAACCTCATCAATGAACTGTAATATGTTTTATAGGAAGGTGTCTTACTATATGAAAACTTGAAGGTTTCTGAAGGTCTTTGCAGGCCCCCCTATGCCTTGCTTTTAATATCTGAATATTGGAGAAATTTTAAAAACTAAACACTGTAGATAGGTTCTGAAAAACAGCAAGTTTGAAAAATGAAGACAAAACATTTAACATATTCAAAAGAGCTATGAGTTTGCATTTTGTTTTAATTATGTTGTTTGCTCACAAGAAATATCAATAAGGCAATCAATAAACCAAGTACATGATACACCGAATTTAAAATAACTTGTAAGTGCTATCTGAAACTGAATTTCCTACCTTGCAAAATGAAATTCTAACATCATCCCTTCCTTAATGTTGCCTGCTTCCTTCCATGAATAGTCAGAGCATGTCCTATTCCAGGGTATACTGCCAAGAGTAGCCCATGCTACTAGAGGCCTGGCTTCAGGTCCATCTCCATTGTTTTATGATACATGATCCTGGATAAATTTGTCATCTAAACCTAGATTTTCTGTTTTATAAACTGGGCACAATAAACCCCAACCCAATTTTCTCAGAGCTGTTTTGGAAGTCAGATGTTAAATAATTTGGAAACATGTAAAATAATATAATCAAAGTAGTAATAGTAGCTGTGGTCATCTTTCTGATATGCCAGTTTGGCTAGGTACAGTCCCTAGTTATTCAAACACTAATCTTGGTGTTGTGATGGTGTTTTATGGGTGTGTTTAAAGTCCATAATCAATTGACTTTAAGTAAGAGAGTTATTTTAGATAATCTGGGTGGCCTGATTCAATCAGTTGAAAAGGCTTAAAAGCAAGGCTTCCCCGAGAGAAGAAATTCCACTTGTGCCCTTGCCTGTGGGTTCTAACCTGACCTTTGGGATGGCCTGTGATGGGTTGCAGATTTGCATATCTGGGCCTCACAATTGTAAAAGCCAAGTTTAGGGATGTGAGAATATATTAGTCACTTAGAAATAGAAATCCATGAATGTTTACATGTGATTCATAAAGTGTAAAGTTAGGGGTGCCTGGGTGGCTCAGTCAGTTAAGTGTCTGCCTTCAGCTCAGGTCATGATCCCAGGGTCCCCCTGGGATCAAGCCCCACATTGGGATCCCTGATCTGCGGGAAGTCTGCTTCTTGCTCTGTCCTTCCCCCATTTGTGTACTCTTAATCAGATCACAATGCTGATATCATGTAGGAGAAGCAGTGTATCAAGTCACAGTGTAAAGAGCAAGGGCTTTGGAGTCAAAGAGACCTAAACTGGAATCATATCTTAGTGAATCATATCTAGTTGCCTGACCTTGGAGCTCACTTACATTACTTTTTAATGTGAATGTGGTATACTAATACTTTCCCTCAAGGGGTGTTGTAAGAATCAAGAGATAATACATACGTAGGGCCAGCATAAAATAAACAATAAATAGTAGCTAATAGTATTCCCTTGGAACTGTGGATTCTCCACACACTATACTCTTTCTCATTCTCTGAACTTCCTACTAAGAACCAGCAAGCCTCTCTAGTGGGTAATTGTTTACTATTTTTTAAAAAGATTTTGTTTATTTATTTGACAGGGAGAGAGAGAATACAAGCAGGGGGAGTAGAAGAGGGAGGAACAAGCTTCCTGCTGAGTGGGGAGCCCAATGCGGGGCTCCATCCCAGAACCCTGGGACCATGACCTGAGCTGAAGGCAGAGGCTTAACCACTGAGCCACCCAGGCGCCCCAACTGTTTACTATTTAGGAACACTTACATATCCTCTACTTAACTGTGCCACCAGGAATAAGAAATAGTAAATGTCCAATGAAAGTCATCAGATCGTGCTTCTCAAATTGTGTAAAAAGATTTATTAGTAATCTCACCATACTTTCTCCTAGAGAGGGACCCCTTACCATGTCCACTGGCTGTATATGCTTCCTTTACATCATACCAGACAATTAAAATTGCAAGCACACCACAAATAGATTCCATAGGCCAATAGTCAACTGTTGTTCTAACTTCTGCCCACGTGGTCTCCTTTGTTATCATGCCTAGATCACTTTAGTATTTCCTACCTATTTATACATTAAATGTTTCAGAAGTAACTGAATGTAGGGGCTTCCTTTGCACTCTCAAACTAACTGCTACATCTGAATTATCTTTTGAAAGACTTAATCTAGACTTTTCTCCTTTTGCTTGGCAGAGGCAAACACAAATAATGGCCTCTAGGAATTTAATGACACAGACAGATACTAGCAGTTTACTGCAGCCTCTATAAAATTTTAAAAGCATTGAAAATCATATAAATGGAAGAGAAAGAGGAGGTGTCATATGTGGGAGGGCAAGGATGGTGGAGATAATTCTGTCTTGGACATTGAGTCCTATTTGAGTGACTGTAGGAAACAACAAGGTTATTGAGAATTATCTGAGCATTATCACCATATTCTTGATCAGTTGAAAGAGCATCTAGAGTGGGAAGAGAGGGGGACTGAGAATAGAATGCTGGAGAATACCAAATGTTACGCTGCAGGAAGAGAAAGAGAAACCCATGGAGGAGGCCAAAAGAAAAGATAAAAGAATGTGATTGTTTTATAAAAGCTATAGTCAGTAATGTCAGTTACTTCTGAGGGAAGAAACCAAGAAAATTGGGACTAAAAGCACTCATTAGATCTTTTTCACTTAGGAGGTCACTAATGACCTGAATGAAAACACTTTAATTGGGGCTGTTAATACAGCCAATGGATTATAAGACTTTGAATCAAGAAGCATAATTGAAGGGAGACATGGAGAATTGTAGAAGGCTTTCCCAAGAAATTCAGCTAAGAAGGTAAGAATCAAGAGAGGGCCATGCCAGGTATTTTAGTAGAGCTAATGGGCCATGAGGGTGTTCAACAAAAAATGTGATGCAGTTGTTTCTCTCTAGAAGTGAAGAAGTATTTGTCTAGTGAGTATAATGATGGGATTTGATACCATTTGGTCTTGAGTTCTATCTGGATTACCTGTGAAACTTTGTAAATAATAGATGCCTAAGGCCTACCTCAAATCTAAGAAACCAGTATCTTAGGAATGGAGACAGTCTTCTTTGATCCTGGTTTTCTTCTTATCTCACCAGATATACATGTATATGTTTATTCATCTGTATGTATGGCCCATGACCCACCATATTGGATTGTTTTCTTCTTTGTATCTGAGCTAACATACTAATTTCAAGATGTTGCCTGACTCTATTTGCAATTGCTTAAATTTTACTCTAAGCACATACCTTCCAACTGTTGTTCTATTTTCATAACTAGTTCAAATGCTCTGACTTGTTACTTCACAAATCTGTGAAAATGTTAGAAGTACAAATTTCTACCAGTTTTGCAATTATGCTTTTTGCAGCTGCATGTGAATAACAGAAAATACTATCAGTAATTTAATTAGTAGCAATTTTGGAGGACAAGAGCAACGTCTGGTCTAAGGGCTCCTTGGAAATTTGTCCCTCCATTATCGGAAACTCTTTATTTTATGGTTACCTCTTATCTCTCACTATCCATTATCATATTTTGCTATAGCAGCTGTAGTTAAAATTGTTTGCTTGCTGCACTGCGGTTTTGTTGTAATTGTTTCATGCCTGATTATGTGTAAGTTATGTAAATTCTTATTAAATATTTTGGAATCAAAAAGCAAGAATAGGTTTTGGGGCACCTGGGTGGCTCAGTCAGTTAACCCTCTGCCTGCCTTTGGCTCAGGTCTTGGTCCTGGGGAAACCTAGAGCGGGGTCCTGCTCAGTGGGGTGTTTGCTTCTCCCTCTCCCTCTGCCCCTCCCCCCAACTCTCGCTCTCTCTCTCTTGCTCTCTCTCTGTCAAATAAATAAAGTCTTTTTTAGAAAAGTAAGAATAGATTTAAATCGGAGATTGCAGTAAATAGAATAAGAGCATGATTATATAGTCAAAAAAATTCTCAATCCCAGCAAAAGGAAAACAAATCTATAGCTGAGAATTAGAAATAAATAAATGTGTGCAGAATATAATGAAATGTTAAAAATTAGTACTATGTTTGAGAATTACACAGGCTCCTGTTTTTTGTGCTATTTTTTTTCCAGGAAATTCATTTTATCAAGGGGGCCAGTGTTAAGGGGGACACAAAATTAGAACCGCTGCCTGTTCTTGGGGAATAATTAAGTGAAGAAAATGAAAAAATATATTAAAAATATACTTTTAGGGTGCTTGGGTGGCTCAGTGGGTTAAAGCCTCTGCCTTCGGCTCAGGTCATGATCTCAGGGTCCTGGGATTGAGGCCTGCATAGGGCTCTCTGCTCAGCAGGAAGCCTGCTTCCTCCTCTCTCTCTGCCTGCCTCTCTGCCTACTTCTGATCTGATCTCTCTCTCTGTGTCAAATAAATAAATAAAATCTTTAATATATATATATATATATATATATATACTTTTATAGGATAAGAAGTGTCTTAGGTGTTTTTTTTTTAATAGATGAAAAAAAAAACAGGAAAGAAAACTGAACTACAGAGAGTTAATTAGAGCACCCAAAGTATAGATATCTTTATCATTTGTTGACTCATACTGTGCTAGGCCATTTATCCACATTACCTTATTTAACATCTCAATAGTTCAATGAGCTAAGAATCCTGCTTTATGGATAAGAGAACTGAGATTCATAAGGGCAAGATAACTTGCCCATGGTCACACAGCTAGTAAGTGAGCCCAAGGGCTGACTTCTAAGCCTGCCCCTTCCCACTAGAAAGCTCCTTGGCAAGGACCCCCAGCTGTGCTGACACCAGCCCAGAGTCCACAGTACAATAAAGTCAAAGTTTGTCTCATTAAATTTGTCTAAGCAGGGAGTTTTGAGTCTAATAACCAGACACTGAGTGTAGACACCTTTTATGTGTAAGGATAATCTGTGGCATATGCTTTTATTAAAATCATCATGCCTTATTAATTTAATGGCTTTTAACGACATGCTTACTGCTTATAATGTGTAAACATAAAAGGAAAGGCAGAAAACTGTAAATACATACAAGAAGAAATAAGCTATTTTAAACTAGACTACTAATGATATCTTCCTTTTTTGCCTTCCACTGGGCCCAAACAGCTGATAATAGCCTGCTTATGATTTATAAATTTATATATAGTATTTATATATAGAATTATAAATAGAAATATAGATTTCATCAGAGGTTTACCTTATGGGGAAAAGTCACATGTTGCTATCATTCCAGTGAGTTTCTAGTCTTTACCTCGGTCCTATCTGAATGGTGTTTGAAAGCACTGGGTGTCAAGGCTTATGCAGGTTGTCCTTGCTGGGTGACCAGGGATGAACAGAACCTCCATCAAAGGGGCAACACTATAGAGAAAGGAATTCCGCAGACCACCATCTTGCCACCTAATACTGTTTGACACATACAACTTTTGAAAGTATAGTAGGAAGTCATGCTGGTTGGTTGTTCAAAGCCTGTACTCATCCATTCATTCATTTGGATTCACACATGCATTTATGCAGCAGACCTCAAAACACAGATAATATGAAGGGTAGATTTCAGTGATATTAGGGTATATGGGGAGAGTTCTGAAAGGCTACTACAGACCCTCTTTCAAACAAGCAGAGCTAAAATGCGTTGTGTGGTGTGATTAGAGTAGATTGGACTGACTTTAGCTCTTCTTTTTGGGAGCAGAACTTTCATTTGCTCTGTATTGTTTATGCAATTAGTTTCTTAGTGGGAATGTTTTAATTATGGTCCATGGCCTCCTATTTTCTTGCCTCCTCACCGATGCAGTGGTTCCCTAGTAACTTAATAACTACAATGGGTGTGCTGTGCTTAATGGGTATGAGCTTTAGAGAATAATACCATTTCTGAACATTTAATGAGTTTCACAATTAAGAAAGCATTGGAGTTCAAGGTCTTAAAAAAAAAGAAAAAGACATTTCCCTAATGATACAGCTGCTAACTGAAGAGTTGATAATCTGGAAAAAAAGTTTAAGGCTAAAATAAATTCTTTATTTCTTGCCTTGACCAAATTTAAAGTATTTGAAATGCTTTCTGCCTGCTATTTCAAAAAGGAAAAAAAAACACTACCCAAATATATAACTCAATGATTTTTAGTTGTAAAAATACAGAATTTGAAGGAAAGAAAATGACAAATTATAGAAAAATGAACTACTAAACATAGACTATCTGTCTCAGTTGTAGACTTGAAACTAAATAGTAGTAGAAGATAGGCTATGTATTGTTTCAGCAATAAAAACAAATAACGATAATTGAAGCATTGTTCTCTGAAATACAAGATATGTGGGCAGTGACTTCAAGATATACCTTGAATTTTCTTATCAAGCTCCTGGCTCTAGTTGTAAAGGTGTCTACTGCCTTGCAGGCAGTTTAATTTAGAATAAACTCTTACTATAGGAGTAGAAAATCCTCTGATAATCCTGCAATTCACTCCTTCCTATAAGTCTGCTTGGTTCCAGACTTACTTTCAATGGAAATATACCAGAGACTTTCATTCTGTTTTAAAGAAGCCAGTTCCAACTGGGACTGTCAGGAGGCCAATTCTAAGTATTGTAGAGGCCCACAACATCCCTGATAACATACACTGGCAGACAAATTTAAACTTGATCTGGAAGTCCAGGAGTCCTGTGCTATGCTATTGGGGTTTTGATTCTAGTGCCCTTGGACATTCATGGTTCTGTGGGTTCCCAGTCTTAGAGAACTTAGTTTATCAATTTCTGCAGGCTGAGTTTCTGGTGTTGTCAGCTTGGGCTTATTAGCTATAAAATAGAAAAATCTTAGGATTAACATCAATAAGCCTGTTGGCACCTACCACTGAAATGGCTGAGTAGTTAAGGAGAAAGTGACTAAGTTACTTGGCATTCATGAGTTCAAATCCTCTTTTGTTACTTAATTTGGTGGGAAGCGGGGGAGGATTTTAGGACATTACCAGTATGTGTGTGTAACAGGTGTATGTGGATTATGAGTGTAGTCTACCATCATAAGTAAGGAAGGTTGGTAATAATCAAATTTCAGGTTGGAAAGAGGATGATATGTAGCCAGCCAGGCCTGTTCTATAACATATTGTAAAACAAGATCCACGGTTGTTTTGTAAAAAGGTGACATAAAAATAACATTGCAACCCTTGTCATTGAGCAGTGCAGACAGAATTCATCTGAAGAAGGCTTTATTTTGTATCTGGTTTCTTTATCTCACCCAATGCCATTGTAAACATTTTATAATGGAATGGCTTTTCTCCTCAGACTCCCTACTGAAATGTAAATTTTTAAATTTGATGTCGAAGACTATCGCTCAATT
The DNA here is from genome assembly GCA_002007465.1 of Ailurus styani. Classification (NCBI taxonomy): domain Eukaryota; kingdom Metazoa; phylum Chordata; class Mammalia; order Carnivora; family Ailuridae; genus Ailurus; species Ailurus styani. The sequence goes on along the minus strand of LNAC01000530.1, from coordinate 724,438 downwards.
GCTTTCCCCTCACCTCATTCCTACCTACAACTCCACTCTCTAACACATGGAGTGTCACACTGCTTCAACTTTTTTATATTAGCCCAAATGCCTCCTCAGCTCTCATGCTCTATCATTGTACACTCTCTGTACTGTGTTCCTTGCAATGTTGGCAGAAGCACAAGGGGTCGGGCAAGTGATTTTCAAGTCTCTGCTTGGATCACAGAAGATGATCTTGTTGACCATAGCAAATCACATGGCCAAGTCCAATGTCAATGAGTGTATCATGGTGCAGCTTGGACCGCCATAGCAAAATACCATAGACTGGGTGGCCTCACCAACAGACATTCATATCTTAGTTCTGGAGGCTGGGAAGTCCAAGATCAAGGCATAAGCAGATTCAATTCCTGGTCAGAGCCCTCTTTCTGGCTTGTAGATCTCTTCCTTCTTACTGCGTGCTCACGTGACCATTCCTCCATGATTGTGCCTGGAGAGAGAGAGAGCTCACTTCTTATAAGGTCACTAATCTCACCCATGAGGGTCCCACCCTCATTACCTAATCTAAATCTAATTATCTCCCAAATACCCCACCTCTAGTTATCATCACATTGGGGTTAGGATGTTAACATATGAGGTTTGGGTGGACACAAACATTCAGTCCATCAGAGAGTGGTAAAGTTCACTCTACTGTTTTAGGCAGGAACTATGAAGTTACACTCACACATCTAGACGAATAGAGAATTGAATTAAGTCTACCAAGCAATACATATATTTCCTTCATTCATGACAAATAGAGAATTGAATTAATTAAGTCTACCAAGCAATACATATATTTTCCTTCATTCAACTCATATCGCTATATCCTAGGACTTGGGATTATAGCTATAAGCAAGACTAAGAGTCTCAGATTTGATGGATCTTACAGTGCAATGGCAATGACTGACATGGAACAAAGGAGAGGTGTGATAATTATTATGATAAGACTTGCCTCTCCATACACTACTTTTTTCTGCATGTCCTTTCCCTTAATATCATTTATTTATATCTAATAACAGTTTGAAGCCTGACTCAAATGTCACCTTCTGGAGGAAGCTGATTTCCAACCGTAATCTTTTTTATTCTGTGTTCTCCCCCTTATATCAATTCAGATTCTCTAGAGCCACGAGGGATTCCTTTTTGATACATAGCTCTGTAGTACTGCTCAGACTGTGCTTTGTGATTGTCCTAAACATAACTATGGGGCAGGTAATAGCAATGTCCACATGGAGGACCACTCTAAGTATGTAAAGATATTCTCTGTCCCATGGCCAGACTTTGGTAAAAGTCATTGAGTATCACACTTTTGAAGATAGAAACTATTTTCTGATCTTTTTGCCACCTGTCTAGGACAAAATGCCATTGAATGATTCCCAAATCCAACCTTGCACTTCTCATGGTATCTCAAATTAATTCAAGAAATTGTTTCATTTGATTAAAATCTCCAGAAAAATTTAAATTTCATTTAGGGAAAAAATGATGTTTCGTGTACCATTGTGGAGAGGAAATAAAGCAGCAAAGCATACAGCATCGTATCTCCCAAGTGAATGAAAGTCACTATAAATAGGTACTTTAATCAAGGTTAGTTAATAACAAGATTAGGACTCTTTCCCCTTATTAATAATTTAGGCAGCGTACTTTTAAGGATGTAAGCCGGTCATCCTACAAATAAAAACTTGAAACCTAAAATAAACAAGGATGGCAAAAAAATGCTGCAGCTAGCCCCCTTTCTTTTCTTTTTTGTCCTTGTCACTGCAAGGATTTTTCAGTTCACCAATTAATCTTCCCTTTTATTATGTCTTGTCATGGTTGAAGCATCTTCTAAGAATTGATAACAGGAGGGGAGAATTGATGATTTATTTCAAGAGGAAGATCAAACCTAACATTTTCAGGTTGACACCAACTTCAGTGAACACTTGAGGTAAGTGTGTTTGGATGTGTCTGAGCGTGTGAACTGCCTTTCTCTGACTGAGCAAGGTCATGGGGCCTTGGCATTGCAAAGTGACAGAGAACTCTATAATCCGCAGCCCTGCTATTTTGCATATGAGCTACCCAAGGCCCAGTGAAGTAAATGTGCAGTTTTAGAGTATACAGTGAGTTGGTGTCACAGTCTGGATTTGAATCCAAATATTCTATCTCTTATCTTCTGCTCTTTGAATCTTGTCAGCTCTTCTTGGAGATTTATGTCGGCAGTTGAAAGCTTTAGATAATGACATTTATCATGTCTTTCTTAACCAGGGACTAATGGTACAAGAGTTTAAATCCCAGGAGAAAAATGTCAGACTTTATTCTAAAAGATAAGAAATGATCAGAAAACAAATTATATGTTACTTCTGTGGCACCACATACTGGTAGAAAGGACTAAACCGAGGGGAGCGGCCACTGAGGAGGTCTTGGTCAAGGAAATGACACTGTAGTTGGACCTTGAAGAACAGCCTGTATTTAATGTCAGTGTGGAGGGAGCTGAGTTTTGACAGGGAGGGAGTGGGATATTGCTGGGAGGGAGACAGAGGTCATCAGCAAGAACCAGAGAAGGCAGAAGATGGAAAAGCACGAGGAAGGGAATGTGGTCAGATCCATGTCTGGCCTGGCAGCAGGGAATCATAGGTTCCTGTCATAAGGGGCGGACTGGGGTTTGCTATGCCAAATGTGATTGCTGCCCCAAAGCAAAGCATGTCAGTGTTTCAAAAAATTTAAGACTATAGTGATTATTCTTTTGCTATGCTAGTATACACATATTGCACATATTCTTACACATGTTTCTTGTTTTCTAGTGATTCCATTTATGTTATTTCTTTACTTTTTCTGAGTAGATTGAGCTGAGAATTTCGGGAAGGCAAAGAACATTTATTCTGTTTTATGTTTTAAGATTTTATTTATTTATTTGAGAGAGAGTGAAAGCAAGAGAGATCATAGAGGGAGAGGGAGAAGCAGACTCTCCGCTGAGCAGGGAGCCCAACCACTCGGGCTCGATCTCAGGACTCTGAGACCATCACCTGAGGCGAAAGCAGATTCTTAACTGACTGAGCCACCCGGGTGCCCCGGCAAAGAACAACTGTATTCTTTCTAAATCCCCTGGTTTTAATCACCCTGGTTTTTTTTATTAAGATTTTATTTATTTATTTGACACACAGAGAAAGATTACAAGTAGGCAGAGAGGCAGACAGAGAGACAGGGAGAGGAGGAAGCAGGCTCCCTGCTGAGCAGAGAGCCCAATGCAGGCCTTGATCTCAGGATGCTGAGATCATGACCTGAGCCGAAAGCAGAGGCTTTAACCCACTGAGCCACCCAGGGGCCCTAATCACCCCGTTTTATGCAGACAGTATGAAAGAATAGGGTGAGTGGCTTCAGAAGTCCATCCCCCAAAACACTAACAAATCCTCCTCAACCTGCCTCTTCTTTCTCTTTTTTAAAATTCCTCTTCAAGGGACAGAGTAACCTAGGATGCTACATTGATTTTGTCCCTTCTGGGCTTTCTCTTCAGGGCTGACATGCGTCTTTTGCTATCTTTCATTTGCTTTCCCAATTCCCTCTGAGTTACAGAGCTTTCTATTTACTCATGTATTTTCTGGTCTCTTCATTTCTCATGTTTGTTGTTGGTTCCAAAGCTTTCGTTGCTCTTGAAGTCAAGCTCTATTCTACTCTCCCTACCTTTATGTCTAGCCATTATGAAAAATGGGCATTATTACTCTTGTGTATTCTGTACAGCATGGGCCTCGCCCTTCACAGAGATTCTCCCTGTGGTACTCTGAATATTTGTCTTGTGGTTGTCTGCTTCAAAGCCAAACTCAATTTCTGTAGCAAACATAAGGTGTTGGAATTCCATGTAGTGTGTGTAAGTATTCAAATCACTGCTACTATATGTATGCAAAAAAAAAATTATCATGAACTGAGTGACTATCCTTGGTGTTTACTAACAATATAACTATGCTAAGTAATGAGTCATGTCTGGAATACAGCATTTTTCCTCAGTGGATGCATTTTAAATACCAGTATAACCTAGTTGGATATTATGCTTTAGTTACAGCGAGTGTAAAGTGGTCCCAGTTTTCTCGATGTGCCATAGAGCTGCCTAGAGGCCTGTCTGTTGTCCATCCTGTAGCAGCCCATGTGGTCACAGCAGATGGCCAACGGGATGTGGCCCAGTACTAATGCGTCCCCCACACAGCCTCCAGATGCTCTACCAAGGCAGTGAGAAGAATCTCTTTCTCATTTATTTATATTCTCCCCTCTCCACTGCATTGTTATACCCAATAAGCCTTCTATAGACATTTAAATATACAGAAAAAAAAATATTTTGTCTTTTCTTCTCCTTATTCCTTCATTCTGTATCCCATCTCTAGTCTTCCTGTCATTGGTAAATGCCACAAAGAACAGGCTCCATTTCTTCACTACTCCTTACCACTCAGCCCACCTACAGTCTTGCTTCTGGGGTCAGTCAATACCTGATGATTGACCTCATGCTGCCCTTTCAGAATCTTTAATGAGTTTCCTTTTGCAAAATTTGGCAGCCCCTCCCCGTTTCTCACCCTCCTGTGATTTTTCTAGTTTATTCTAGTCGACCACCCTTTCCTTCTTGACATCCCCCCTCTTAACTTATGTAACACTGTACTCTTCCCTTTCCTATCTCCCTTCTCATTCTATTTCTTCTCAGTTTCCCTCTCAGATTTCTCCTTCTCCACCTGCCATTTAAGTGTAAAATTCTTGGTCTTCTCTGCCCACCTATATCCTCCCCAAATTACCTCAGACACTTCCCAGCCATCATCTACCCTCAGATGACTTGAAATCTGTGTGCATCAATTTATTCTCCTAATCACCACATGCACATTTACAGCAGCTTGCTGGGCATGGATGTCCTTCTGGCTTTCCAAATTCAACATGTCTAAAGTAGGAAATTGGACTGTGAAGAACAGCATAGAGAGCATGACCTCATCTCATGGCCATTTTCTCTTCCCCTCTGTCCCGGCCCTTGCGTTCAATCGCTGGTCATGTCATGTTGTTCCCACTTCTCTAGGTTCCCTTGAATCCATCCCCAACTACCTATGTCTTGATTCTTATTATTTGTTACCTGGAGTATTACAGGAACATTCAAATTGATTTTTCTGCTTTCAGTTTCTCATTTCTCCAAAGCATCCATCATCTTGCTGTCTTGTTTTGTGTTGTGTTGTTTTCCTGAAACACAGGAATGAACAGGTTAATTTTCTCAAAATCCTTTGGTAACTCCTGTTGCCTTAGTTTACCTGTCATTGACCTTTACAGTGTTATTCCTACCATCTTTTCCAGATTCTCCTCCCACTAATTTATGCTCTAGTAACACTAGATGATTCCAAAGAATTTTCTGGGTTAACGGCATCCCTTCACTTTGGAATGCCCTTCTTCCTCAAACAAAATGCTAGTTACTTTTAGCCACTTCTTCCTTTTGGTTCCTATAACACTTGAATATCTATTTAGTGCTTTTTCTTTCTACTGTAATCAGTATGCAAGTGTTCTTTTTCCCCGCAAGCGAAGTCCTTTGACAGCAAACAAGACAAATGTAATAAAGCTAGAAAAAAGAAATAAAAATGGTGAAAGAAGAACCAAGAAAAGCAATTGTGCCAATAACAATGTCAGTACAGCAATAAAGGCAATTACTACAGCAGTGCAAAACCTAGCTCCAAACCACTTATTAGCCAAGATTCAGTCACTAATTCATTTACTTCACAGATAATTTTGGGGTGAATCCCTTGCGCATAGCACTAAGTATTGGAAGGCAACTAAGAGCAAGACAGCTCTGGCTCCTACTCCCTAGAATCTACAGGAATAGGTCATATACTTGAAATAGTCACAGAGGAATATATATACAGCAGTTATATATGCATATAGAGAGCATAATTTCTCCTGGTTCTAAAATTTGAGAGAAATTTCCCATTTGGGCCATTCCATAAGGCTTATTGAGTGAGACAAGAGATAAGGACCTCAACAACACTTTCTTTTTTTTTTTTATTTTTTATTTTTTATTTTTTTTTTTTAAAGATTTTATTTATTTATTTGACACAGAGAGAGAGATTACAAGTAGGCAGAGAGGCAGGCAGAGAGAGAGGAGAGAGGAGGAAGCAGGCTCCCTGCCGAGCAGAGAGCCCGATGCGGGCCTCGATCCCAGGACCCTGGGATCATGACCTGAGCCGAAGGCAGAGGCTTTAACCCACTGAGCCACCCAGGCGCCCTCTCAACAACACTTTCATCATAAAAATAGGAGCATAGCTTTATATGTCTGTTAATCAAGGCATAATAGTGAAAAGCAATGACTATCCCCCACTGTATTATAGGGATCTGCTAAATGGTTGTTGAAATCAAGCACTGTTGTCTGAGTTTGTCAGTCTTTTTGCCAAATAGAGGCAGACCCACATCCAATAGTATCATTGACATCACAGTCAAAATGGTTTTGTGCATTCGTTTGAGATATTGGCACTAAGAAACCTGTATCTACCAGTCCACAGGATTAGTTTCCTATTGCTACTATAACAAATTACTGCAAGACAGTGGCTTACAACAATCACATTTATTTTTTATAGTTCTGTAGGTTAGAAGTCTCATGGAGTTCTCACTGGGCTAACAGTCGAGGTGAGGGCAGGACTGGGTTCCTTTATGGAAACTCTTGGGCAGAATCTGTTTTGTTGCCCTTTCCAACTTAAGATCATCCACATTCCTTGGCTTGTCCTCTGCATCTTTTTTTTTTCTTTTAAAGATTTTATTTATTTATTTGACAGAGAGAGAGATCACAAGTAGGCAGAGAGGCAGGCAGAGAGAGGAGGAAGCAGGCTCCCTGCCGAGCAGGGAGCCCGATGTGGGCCTCGATCCCAGGACCCTGAGATCATGACCTGAGCTGAAGGCAGAGGCTTTAACCCACTGAGCCACCCAGGCGCCCTCCTCTGCATCTTTAAAGCCATTGTTAAAGCCAGTGATATTGCAGCTGTCTGGCCATTATTGCAAACTGACTATGCCAGAAAAAATCCTCTGCTGTTAAGGACCCATGTGACTAGATCAGACACAACTAAGATAATTGAGGATAATCTTCTCATTTTAACCTCCTTAATTTAATCACATCTGCAAAGTCCCTTTTGTCATACAAGATAATATATTCAATAATTTGAGGATTAGTGTGAGGACATTTTGGGAACCGTTATTCTTAGGGGGCACACCATTTTATTGGCATGTTCTAATCTACACTGTAGATTGTGACTTCTCAACGATCTTTTCAGGGGAGCAAAGCACATGATGTAATTCTGGACCCTCTGCCTAAAACAACAAATGTTATATTTCCTTAGAATACATGGCTAATTATGTAGGCATATGTGTACATGTGTCACTAGTCACATACATTTTTCTCCTGTTTTGCAAGGTTAGAAATCAGAAGAGGATGTCTGGGGTGACCATGTCTAAATCTGCTTCCTTACAGGGAGGATTAGAGGTCCCTCTTCTCTTCCCCCATCTGTTTCTAATGCTTTGCACTTCTTTACACCTGATCTAGGATGGATAATGGGTTAAAAGCATCCACTCCACTTCTTTAATAAAAGCAAAATGAAGCAATAAAAATACCTACTGATGCTGGGAAACTCTTGCAGAAATGACTGGTTTTCATTGCTAATGTAAAATGTTTTTGGTTGTGAACATGCGGCTTACGTGATCTTCTGAATGAAGATAATTTTGCACTGTGCAAATAATGTCCCATTGTTTTCCAAAATGTATGAGTGGTAAGAAAAACATATTTCTATTATGTGTTTGTCAGTTTCACTTTACGAGATTGAAACCATCTTGGATACTGTGGATACAACCAGATGGATGAAGATTTCCGATTTGAGTCTGGAATGTGAGCAAAGCATGCAATGCTCCTTGGGCATTATGAGTTCCTTGCTGGGATTCATCTAAAACCAGTATAATTAGTACCTCAGCATCCATCTAATTCTGCTCACAGTAGAGATTCCATACATACTTATTATTTGATTAAGAGAATAATGTTTCAGTTTTTCTCTCTACTCTACAGTTGTTTGATGGTATTCTTTCCGGTCAGTCCAATTTGAATCAGGTAGAAATGATTGACATGCCTGTCAGATCAGTGTCTCCTACTACAGTTGTCCGTGACATAGCTCAGCCTGATGCCCACTCCCAGTTCCTTACAAGGCTTTCTGCTGAATACTGTCATCTTCTTCCACATTTAAAAATTACACATCACTGGTTGGAGCCACAAAGCTGTCATCTGTCTCTTTTTCTTTTTCTTTCTTTCTTTCTTTTTTTTTTTTAGTGTTCCAGGATGGATACCAGAGACATCATTAATATGACCGTCTCTTCCTTTCTGGTATAAACCTGCTTCCACATCCCACAGTTGGAACAAATTATTTAGCAGATTAAATGCTTTTCCATGTGAAATCTGTAAAAGTAACTATCATTGTACTAGGCTGCCCACAGCAAGGGCCAGTGATAGAGACTTGTAGAAAGGACATAGAAAGAGATGGGACTGAGATGGCATCAGGTGACCTTCAGAGAGGTCCTTTAAGCTCACATTTTGGTGCCTGACATTGCTGTGTTGTAGTTCCACAGTATAAAACATGATGAAAGCATCTTGGTGTGTTGTTTCTCAGGCTCAGCTAAAAGAGACATCTGTCATAACTTAGTGATTGGGCTTCCACGGAGACGAGGATATGTTATTATTTCTAGGAAATCATTCCTTGTATGCCTCCTCCTTAGACAGTTATTGAAAGCTGTGTGTTGGGCTGGGAAGGAAGCAGGCCTGTGAAAACCCGGAGATTTTGGTTAAAGGGCAGTGAGGTCTTCCCACAAATGCAGAAGAGAAACGATGAAGAGGAAGGCAGTCCTTTCAGATAGGAAACCTGAATTGTTCCACACCAAACCTTCACAAATGAAGAATGGGGTTGGGTTAGTTATAGTGCATTCCCTGTTTTCAAAACTTTGTGATAGACCCTTTTCGTCCCACCATCCTCTACCTTAGACACCACTTTTTGGATACTCTTTTACTTTCTAGCTCACTCAAGCCAAGAGTCAACCACCAAATCTCCCTTTGCTGCACTTCACCAATGTCCACTGTCAGTTCAGGCTTTGGCTCTTGCAACCATGGTTGGAGCCATGCCAAGCCCCTCATGTGCTGGGTACCTTTTAGATGTGCCTATTTCGTGGGTGTGTTGGGGTAATAACACGATAATAATGTGATCCCAAAAGAACATGATTTTAAAGCTTGGCCAGCTCCAAGATGTTCTTCCAAGATGACATCGTCAATATTCTACAGTGGTGGTGATTTAGTGCCTCTCTGTCCTCACCTCTCAGCCAGACCCTCATCGTCCTGCAGGTTTTCTTATGTGTTTTCTTTCAGAATTGAGATTTCTGAGCTTGGCTTTTTTAATAAGTTATTTTTTTTAAGTTAAAATTTTGTTGAAGTATAACGTACATACAGAAATATACACCAATTGGAAGTGTATAATAGAATGACTCTCCACAAAGTAACATACCAATATTAAAAACACCTAGAAAAAGAGAAAAGATTGTCATTATCCATACCCCAATGTCCCCTCTTTGCCCCTTGGCAATTCAACAGAGTTTTAAGAAAGGATCGATCTTTCTGGAATCCCTTCACTTCTCCTCTCCACACTGTTGTAGACTCAGTAAAGTACCAGTGAGGAGGTGACTTTCTCCATGCAAGTGTAGCTTACACCCCTGTTAGGAGAGCAGAACACCCAGAACGAGAGAAAGACAGCTAAAGCACTCTGCGAAAAGTGTGCAAGATTGGCGTGAACTGCATCTGTGACACTAAGACACTGATCAAAGGCAGTAGAAGAAGGAAATGCAGTGGGCTTTTGTCAAGAAAATCTTTGTCAAAGGCTGAGAATGGCATTTATAGACAAATTTCTTTGCATCCCTCACCTCATTTCATAGTTTGTACCGCAGACCTTGCTTTCCTGTCTCAGAATCAGGTTGACCACCCACCGTGCCAGGTGAAGGGTCCCACCAAGTGAGATTTGGGGTCCTTGTTCTTCACATCCTTTATCTGTCACTTTCACTTATGTCTGTGCTCCATAGGCTGAACCTTCCTTTACTCCAATGTTGCATGTCCCTGGACTAACAAAAACAGCCGTGGCTGTGGGATACCTGATCTATGGGCCATTAATGAAATCAGCAGTGGTCGTGTTCTTATCTCGAGATACCATAAGCATCCAAGTGCCAGAAGTGTACTCTGATCACTACGTTGCCCTGAGATATGGGTCCATAGTTACAGTAATTCGCCATTTGCCATGACACTGTCTGAAATTGGTATTAGCTCTTTCCTCTGATTTTGATTATTCTTCTAGAAGCTTTTTTCTTATCATAACTCTCCTAAGTATTATATTTTCCATATATCTCTATTACTAGCTTCATGTGTATCAAAACTTTTAGACATTTTATTAAATAGCTCAACTTATTAAGGGCCTACTATGAATAAAACATTGTATTAAGCACTGGGAAAGAGGACACGGGTCTTGCCCTTTGAGCAAATTAAGATCCAGCAAGGGCTCTAGGACATGTGCGTAAATACTTTTGTTTTAAACAGTCAAAGAGATTTAGAGAAAGGGAAATAGATGGTTGAGAGATTAGAAGTAGGAATAATTCTTTAGGACTGGGAAGAAGAGAAACAAAGCACATAATGAAAGTGATACTTGAAAGTTGGGTTGATTTGGGACATATGAAGGTTTGGTAAGGAAACTGTTGGCAGAGGAACCAGAATGAATAAAGGCAAAAGTGAACACACAGTGGAGTTTGTATAAGGAAGAGCGAATAGTTAAGTAATATATCTGCTAGAAAAGTTTCTGATGGAACAATAACAAACAGGGCTAAACTAGCTTAACCTGAAAGGACCTTCAGGGTTTATTCCCCAAGGAGCCTGCAGGTATTCGGTCCTGGGATCTGCTGTGTCATCAGGGACCCAACCTTCTCCTGTTTCACTCCATTATCCCGAGAACGTTGGCTTTTTGCCAGTTTGCCCTGACGACTCATGTCAGGACTGAGTCTCAAGTCCATCTCCAGGCTAAGCACAGAGAAGGCAATGGATTTGCTATGATTGTGTTAGACCAATTGTGATTGAGTCCCTTACAAAAACAAGGTTTGTTAAAAAGAAGGAGGAGGAAGAAGAGGAGGAGGATGAAGAATGTGGGGAAGGACAGGAAGAAGAATAAGAAGAAAAAGCAAGAGAAGAATGAGGAAGAGGAGGAGAGAAGAAAATGACTTAAAAGTTGAACTTTCATAGCATAGTGAGTGTTGCTATGGGCAATATTTGGGGGCCATATTATGGATAACCCCATGTTGCTAAAATCCAGTTTTTTGTCTTCTATTTGACCTCTTTTTGGAGATTGACTCTTGGCACATCTTCCTTCTCTGTATCAGCCCTTCTCCTGTGTTCTCCTCCTACAGAACAATCTGCTCCTTCTCAGTGCAATTTCCTGGTGCCCACTCTCTGATTTCCACGTAAATGGCAGTGCTCCAAGTGTTCTGGCCAGTTTCTGTCTTTGACTCACCCCTTCTAAAAGCCCCCGCACCAACTTAAGAGGTCTGCCATACACTTGCAAGCTTCCAGAACAAACTATTAACTGTGCTTTCTTCCCTGGTCTAGCTCGACATCTCCTCCCATGCCTCCCAGAGGTGGTAGAATACCACATCCTTTCCTTGGTTTCATTCAACAAGTAATCCCTTATTCAAGACTTCAGTTAAGAGGCATTTATTTCTGGGTGCTTTCCTGCAGTTTGATTTCTGTGACTTCCCTCAGAGTCCCTGTTCCTTCAACCCACTTTTTGAGGTATTTATCTCACTGTATTGAGTCATTGACTCAGTCACCAGTGACTCTCTATGTCTCTCCAAGGCCACTGTAACCTGCCTACTCCAGGTCACTGCGAGCTTCTATGCACATTACTGGAGAAATCTTCTTACTAATCTCCTTGCATTCTTTTGGCTGTTTTCCAAACTTTGCTTTAGGCTACAGCAAAAAAAGATCTTTTCCAAATAAAAATAGTATGATGACTGTTCTCTGCTTAAAACCTTTCAAAGTATTCTTATTGTTTTCAGGAGACAAAATCCTTACATTTCATACAAAGCCTGACGAGGGGTCTCTTTCTTCCACTTTAATGTACATTTATCTCCCTCTTGCTTTCTCTAACAAAATCCCACTGGCCTTCTGTCATTTACTCAAAAATGCCATGCCATCTCCTTTCTTCACAGAATCTTTACAAATTTTCTTTTCTGTGCTTGGAATATTTTCTTCCCCACTAAACTAACTCCTACATCTCTATCTAATCATGGCTCAAGAACTGTTTTCCTGAGGAAGCCTTTCTTAGCATTCTGGTCCACATCTTCAGGGGACCGTGTCTCCCTCATTCATTGTGTTTATCTTTATTCATGACCATGGAATTGTTTTTATGATTATTTAAATAATATCTCTTTCTCAATCTCAATAGTAATCTCGGTGAATTATTAGTTGGGTCTATTTTACTCAGGTTTATAGTCCTCGTGTCTTGCATGGTGCCTAGCGTGTAGTAGATGTTCAATAAATATAACTTCTCTAAGCAAAAATGAATGAGTGAATTGACTTTCTATTTTTTACCATGAAATTCTAGAGAAATGAGATAATCTTTATATAACATGACATCCCCAGGACTGTGGAGAGTTCTTTTCCTTGAAAATTAAGAAAATTATCAATGGATGATTGATTGAGTAAATGAATGATCATGAATATCAAGCTAATGAGTTTATGGCTATTAATGGGAGACTGTGGCTTTGTAAGGAGTTTATTGCCCTGGTCAGCTAATCCCTGATACAGTCACCTAGTATATCTCTCATCCTCCTAACCTATTTCTTTTACCCCAGTCTTCTCTTTTCAATAATTATTGAAGACCTGGAAACATGTTCTCATTTCTGCCTCCTATGATGAGACCAAGGAAATAAGACTTCTCCAATATGTGACCACAATTACCCTGGTTTTAAAGGACTTGGTGTTTTAGATCCCTCTTACTTTTTCAACTTTATAGTCAGCTCTATTTGAGGTTGATACTTATTTTGGGTTTTAGTCCTCTGCAACACCTCCCTTCATCTCAAATTCCACTTTTATGCTTGCTCGTTCTTTCATCTAGAAGCTGCACTGGGGAAACAGGCACTTCACAGGATTCCCACAAATCCAAGCCCTAAAGGGCAGTATCCACACCACTGTTCCTGATCCTGGGAAATGTTCGTTTGTAATGAACAAACTGTGTGTTGGGCTGTTGGTATCCGAGTTGCTGCTGCAAATGAAACCATGCCTCTTGCATGGAAAGTCTGTGTAGGTAACCACAGGTGTAAGCTCAGGTAAATCCTCAGTTTCAGTCTCACCTTGGCTTTCCTTTCTGATCAGGAAAACTTTTATTTATCATGTTTTCATTTCCCCCAAACAGATAGCACATTACCAGCAAGTGACTATCTTCCTAAGAAGTATTTAGACACAAATAAAAGTAACCACAAAAAAAAAAATATGGCAACAGGGTGTATGGGAAACTCACTAAGTAAATGAATTTATCACACTATTTGTTTTTCTACTGGCATGGTAATATCCATTTCTGAAGAAGAAAAAAATATGTGTATATATATAATGTCAAAAGAAACTGAATGGGCAGCTCAGTAAGCATCATGTACACTTCCTTTGGAACACAAAAATTGGCGAAAAATATATCTCTTGTTGGGGCACTTGGTCGGCACAGTCAGTTGAGGGTCCGACCCTTGGTTTCAGCTCAGGTCTTGATCTCATGGTCATGAGATCGAGCCTTGCTTCAGGCTCAGCATGGAGTCTGGTTGGGATTCTCTCTTTCCCTCTTCCCTCTCCCTCTGTCCCACCCACTCTTGTGCTTGCTCTCTCTGTCTCTCAAGTAAATAAATAAATCTTGTATGTATGTATGTATAAATAAATAAATAAACAAACAAACAAATAAACAAATAAGTCTCTTGGCAAAGAATTTGCATTTCTAGAAGACAGAGGCCCTAGTTTAGCTCCATCTATGTAAATAGTAGTGATGCATTATAATAACTAGATGTCTCACACTTTGCTAGGAAGAGGATACATGAAGGCCATTTACTGCAATGAAACATAGTGCAGGACTCATGCAAAGTTGCATTCGGTCACTTCAGCTCCTACTTAGCAAGAGACTCTTTACTCAGATTTTCTAGAGGTAAAGCATGAGAATAGTTATGGCCAGGATACAACAATACATGTCCATTTGTATTTCTGTATTCTAAACTTTTAAGTATTGCTTTTCTAAACCAAATTTCCCTATTGGAATGTAGTTAATATTACATGTAAGTTTCTCTACATGTCATCGGAAGTTGTGTTTGTGTAGTGAAGATTATTCTCTATTGGGTTAAGTATAACTTAAATTTTAAGCCAGATTATAAGACTAATAACAGCAGCTCAGTTTCTTTTTATATGTGGTATCTTTGAATTGTACCATCAATTAGGGATATATCACTGCAATATTGTTTTTGTCTGTGCATATTTTCAAGAAAGCAAAATCCTGCTAAATCTAAAGAAAACAAAATTGTGCCAAAGGATCATTTTGATTTTAACATTTGTTTATATTCATCACTATTTTAAGAATCTATTTGAGTTGTTATATGTACCTCTAACATATTTCTGAGTTCCATAGCATTAAATCTCCATGTTTTTCTTCCTCTCTCGTAAACCACCTCTACCTCTTCTGTGGCATAAAAAACACTATAGTATTTTTATGCATATTCTCTTTTGTCATGAGGGCAATGTGTGTGTGTGTGTGTGTGTGTGTGTGTGTGTGTGTGTGTGTGTCCATATCCTTCTGGGGATGTTCTAAGAAAGAAATCAATTTCGGGGCACCTGGGTGGCTCAGTGGGTTAAGCCTCTGCCTTCAGCTCGGGTCATGATCTCAGGGTCCTGGGATTGAGTCCCACATTGGGCTCTCTGCTCAGCAGGGAGCCTGCTTCCCTTTTTCCCTCTGCCTGCCTCTCTCCCTACTTGTGATCTCTTTCTGTCAAATAAATAAATAAAACCTTTAAAGAAAAAAAGTAAATTTCAGTAAGTTCTGCCAGATTGTTTTCCAGAAAAGTTCTATTGATTTATACTTTCACCATAACTCTGCATGGTTTTTGTTACCACACATCTTCACCAGCACTTGTTATTATTTGGGTTTTCTCTGATGGAAGTGAAGACATAACTTGTTTTAATTTGCATTTATTAAATTGCTGGTGAGGCTGAACAGTTCTTCATGTATGTGTTAGCCATTTGGATTTCACCATGAATTGCCTGTTTATATATTACTTGCTTGCTTTTCTGTGGGGTTTCCTATCTTCTTGATTTGTAGGAGTTTTCCTACATTTTTGAAGATATCACTCCTTGCATATTTTAGACATTGTAATTCTTTTCCAGTCTATGATCTGGCAACTCTGCCTGGGGACCACCTGCTGAACAAAAAGCCAAAATTTAGAGGTGCCTGAGTGGCTCAGTCAGTGAAGTATCTGCCTTTGGCTCAGGTCTTGATCTCAAGGTTCTGGGATCGAGCCCCATAGGCTTCCTGCTCAGTGGGGAGACTGCTTCTCTCTCTCCGTCCATCCCTCCCCACCACTGGTTCTCTCTTTCAAATAAATAAATATATAAAATATTTTTTTTTTAAGTCAAAGTTTAGATATACTCAAGTCCTTCAATTTTAGGGGGGACATGTAGTTTATATATTTACGAGTTTCAAAATGTTCTATTTATTCTTGTCTTAATGGTATAGTCCCACCACTCACAATTCATTTCTAATCATGATTACCTTTCTTATCCATCTTGACCTGCCCCCTGCCCCCATGTGGTTTAAAGATAGGATTCAGAGGTGTTTTTTTTTTAATTGGTAAGAAAATTTTTTCCCAATACCTTCTGCTAAACAATCTATTTCCTCATTGATTAACGGTGCCAGCATGATCATATATCAAGTTAATACAGTTATACAATATTTTTGCATATAGGCAGATATAGTTACCTTACACAAACACCACCACACCTCTGTTTATTACTACAACTTTGAAATATGTCCTCATATATGATAAAGGGAGATTCTTGTATTTGTTCTTCTTTGTCAAAGTAATCTAGGATTCACATTACTTGAAGTTAATTGTCCAATATCTTCAAAAAACTTTCTCTGCAAATTTACTTTGGAAATGCTCAAATTTACAGATGAACTTGAGAAAGATGAAGACCTTTAAACTATGAAACCATCCATTCATTAACAAAATGTATTTCTCCTTTTTCTGTAAATATGGTTGACATTCTCTAACAGAGTGTACTCTATACAAATCTTATGGGTTCTTGGTTCAGTTAATTCCTAGATACTTAGCTAATTTTACTGTTATTATAAATCTATATCAATAGTTCAAATCTTTCTTTTTGAGAATCAGCCCTGTATATCAGCCCAACTTCTACATTGGCACTTCAATTCTGGAAATCTCTTTTTAAACTTCTCATGTACCCAACTGAGAATTTGATCTTCTCCTCACACTCAAAATGCCTCCCCCTTCAGTCTTCTTCATTTTAATAGTTGGTACCACTTTCAGCTCCTTTCAGACATCTGGCCATATATCCTTTACTGATTTTCAACCTATTCTATCCTCTTCTTTACCATCTTATTTAATCCATCATTAAATTCTATTGTATTGCCAAGATTAATTATATAAGAGTATTTTTTAAAACAAAATTGGTACATAAATATTGATTAAACAAATGAGTGATTTGTTGTAGTCATTTCTTTCCTCTGATTACACAGGTTGGTTATGACTTTTAGATTGTGGCAATAATATTGTTCTTGTTTAAGTATAAAATAAGTTAATGCTTTGTCACAAGGACAAGGATTTTTCTACTAAGCTTATTCTCAAAACTGCAATGGATATTAAGAATAGTCTAAATTTGTCACTGTAGTAAAAAATATCCCTGACATCTGAAGATTTATTTCTTATTATGCAAAGTCTACTACAGGTTTAGGTAATTCTCCAAGACAGTTGCTCTCCACACAGTTTTGTGGTGAACCAGGCAAATGAAGTCTTCCCCATCCTGGAGCCACATAATTTGGAAACTCACAGTGTTTCATTGACATTGAAGAGAAAAAGAATATTATATGGCCTTTCATCAGTAATTAGAAGCTTTGGAGGGAAGTGACACATTTAATTTCTACTCATTGACCAGTGTCCAGAACTGGCAGCTAACTACAAAGAAGCAAGGAAGTTTAATCTCCCATGAAGAATGGGATGTGGAGGAACACTAATAGTTTCTACCACACAGTGTGCATGACCAGGAAAGTAAAATCAAATAAATATCCTCATCCATAACCAGATGCCTTTCATGTTTCCTTCGAGCACTAGCATCTTGTGATGCATACACTTTCTTTCAGGACCGTGGGTTTAAGTTCTCCTGAGATACTGTGGTCAATAGTTTGTTTAAAATGGATCTATTATTTTTTGAAGTATAATTACCTACAGAGCTGTATTAGTTTCAGGTGTACTACATAATGATTCAACAATTCTATACATTTCTCAGTGCCCATCGTGATAAGTGTAGTACTCTTAATCCCTTTTACCTCTTTCACCCATCCCCCCACCTATGTCTCCTCTGGCAACTACCAGTTTGTTCTTCATATTTAAGAATCTGCTTTTCTGGGGTGCCTGGGTGGCTCCGTCGTTAAGTGTCTGTCTTCGGCTCGGGTCATGATCCCAGGGTCCTGGGATTGACCCCTGTATCGGGCTCCTTGCTCAGTGGGAGGCCTGCTTCTCCCTCTCCCACTCCCCTTGCTCTTGTGTTTCCTCTCTCACTATGTCTCTCTCTGTCAAGTAAGTAAATAAAATCTTTAAGAAAAAAAAACCTCTTTTTCTATTTGTATCTTTTTTCTCATCTATTTGGTTTTGCTTCTTAACTTCCACAGATGAGTAAAAGCCTATGATATTTGTCTTTCTCTATTTTCATTTAGCATTACACCCCCTAGGTACACCCATGTTATTGCAAATGGCAAGCTTTCACTTTTTATGGCTGAGTAATACTCCATATTATATGTACATATCATATCTTCTTTATCTGTTCATCTACGGACCGACACTTTGGCTGCTTCCATATCTTGGCTATTATAAAAAATGCTACAATAAACATAGAGATGCATATATCTTTTCAAATTAGTGTCTTCATTTTCTTTAGGTAGACACTTAGCAGTAGAATTAGTGAGTCATATGGTAATTCTATTTTTAATTTTTTGAGGCACCTCCATACTGTTTTCCACAGTGGGGGATACCAGTTTGCATTCCCACCAACAGTACACGAGGGTTCCTTTTTCTCTACACACCTACCAACATTTGTTATATCTTTTCTTTTTGTTTCTAGCCATTTTGACAGGCGTGAGGTGATAGCTCATTGTCATTTTGATTTGCATTTCCCTGATGATGAGTGATGTTGAGAATCTTTTTGTGTGTCTACTGGTAATTTGCATGTCTTCTTTGGAGAAACATCTATTCAGGTCCTCTGCCCATTTTTAATCAGATTATTTATTGGGTTTTTGTTTTTGTTTTTGTTTTTTTGCTGTTGAGCTGTAGAAGTTCTTTATATATTTTAGATATTAATCCCTTATCAGATATATCATTTGCAAATAACTTCTCTCATTCAGTAGTTTGTCTTGTCATTTTGTGAATGGTTTCCTTTTGCTGTTCAAAAGGTTTTTATTTATTGTCCCAATAGTTTAATTTTGCTTTTGTTTTCCTTGCCTAAGGAGACATAAGTAGAAAAATGTTTTTATGGCTGATGTCTAAGAAATCACTGCCTATCTTTGCTTCTAGGATTTTTATGGCTTCAGGTCTCAAATTTAAGTCTTTAATCCTTTTTGAGTTTATCTTTGTGTATGTTGTAAAAAAAAGTAGTCATTCTTTTGCATGTAGCTGTCCAGTTTTCCCAGCACCATTTGTTGAAGAGACTTTTCCACTGTATATTCTTGACTCCTTCGGTGTAGTTTAATTGGCCATACAGATTTGGGTTTATTTCTGGGTCCTCTATTCTGTTCCATTGATTTATATGTCTGTTTTTGTGTCAGTATCATACTGTTTTGCTAACTACAGCTTTGCAGTTTTCCTTGAAATCTGGGATTGTGATACCTCCAGCTTTGTTCTTCTTTCTCAAGATTGCTTTGGCTCTTTGTGATCTTTTGTGGTTCCATACAAGTTTTAGGATTATTTGTTCTAGTTCTGTAAAAAACAATGTTGGTATTTTGATAAAGATTGCATTAAATCTGTAATTGCTTTGAATAGTATGAACATATTAACAATATTTGTTCTTCCAGTCCATGAGCATGGAATATCTTTCCATCTGTTTGTGTTGTGTTCAGAGTCTTTCATCATTGTTTTATAGTTTTTGGAATACAGGTCTTTCACCTTCTTGGTTAAAATTGTTCCTCAATATTTTATTATTTTTGATGCAATTTTAAGTAAGACTGTTTTCTTAATTTCTCTTTCTGCTACTTCATTATTAGTGTACAGAAAAATTTCTGTATATTAATTTTGTATACTGTGACATTTCTAAATTCATTTATTAGTTCTAATAGTTTTGGGTGGAGTCTTTAGAGTTTTTTATGTATTTATCATGTCATCTGCAAAGAGTAAGTTTTATTTCTTCCTTACCAATTTGGATGTCATTAGTTCTTTTGCTTGGCTGCTGTGGCTAGGTCTTCTGGTACTATGTTGATAAAAGTGGTGAGAATGGACATCCTTCTCTTGTTCCTGATCTTAGAGGAAAGGCTCTCAGTTTTCACCACTAAGCATGATGTTGACTGTGAGTTTTTCATATATACTTCAATTATGTTGCAGTATGTTCCCTTGAAACCTACTTTGTTGATGATTTTTATCCTGAATTGGTGTTGTACTTTGCCAAATGCTTTTTCTGCATCTATTGAGATGATCATATGGCTTTTATCCTTTCTCTTGTTAATGTGATGTATCACATTGATTGATTTGTGAATATTAAACCACCCTTGTATCCCTGGAATAAATCCCGCTTGATTGTGGTGAATAAAGATGAAGGAAGGCTTCCAAGTTCATTCTACAAGCCTGAAATACCCTGAAAACAAAATCAGAGAAAGACACTACAAAAAAGAAAACTATAGGCCAATATCTTTGATAAACATAGATCCAAAAATCCTCAACAAAATATTAGCAAACCAAATCCAACAGTACATTAAAACAAAGGGTCTGGATCCCAGGACCCAGAGATCATGACCAGAGCTAAAGGCAGATGCCTAACTGACTGAGCCACCCAGGTGCCCTGGGTCTGTCTTTAATGTTTGGTTTTCAGAATTTCTTTAGAAATGAAAACTATCCAGGTGAATATATCTGTGTGTATGTGTGTGTGTGTGTGTGTGTGTGTGTGTGTGTGTGTGTGTATGTGTGGATAACTATATCTATATTCATATCCACCTATGCCTGTATCTCCCACTTTAGATGGCATGGGAATCACAGCATGAGATCACCTGCCTGGTCATTGTCAAACAACTGAGTTGATTGTGAGAGCAGATGTTGAAGGGTCAAGCGTATTTCAGCACCTACAGTTGCCCAATTGAGTCCATCATTGAAATAGATTAATGTTTGACTTTGGGCTATTAGGTAACCATCCTGCATATCAGTTCTTTCATTGCAAAGTACTAATAGTACTACAGCCTTCCTCCTTAGGATGTTGGAAGATCAAATGAGATAATGCATATGAAGAACTTGGCACAGTTCCTGGCACACAGTAAATGCTCCCTAAACGATGCTGAATGTTAAGAATGTATGATTTCATCATGTTATACACATTTGGTTTTAACTTTTGGCATCAAGAACATTAGGCATCAAAAGATTAAAAATTGTTTTTCTAAAAATACAGTAAAAATTACTTTCTTATACAATGACTTTTAAAAAAAGATTTTATTTATTTATTTGACACAGAAAAAGAGAGAGAGAGCACAAATTGGCAAAGTGACAGGCAGAAAGAGAGGGAGAAGCAAGTGTCCCGCTGAGCAGAGACCCTGATGTGGGACTTGAACCCGAGCCTAAGGCAGATGCTTAACTGAACCACCCAAGCACCCATACCATGATTCTTTTAAACTTAAAAGGAGAGAACAAAAGGTGGACTCTGAAATATTTTGTCTGTGAATTAGAGTTGTTCATAAATGTCCACCTAAATAATCTCAGCTATGGCTAAGACAGCAGAAAGAAGCAAATCTTTCCATGACCTAGATTCTAGCTGCAGTTTTCCGCTAACTAGCTACAGGATTTAGAAGTGTCATTAATGCCTGGGTCCCAGCTTTGTGAGTTCTCCCATGAAGGGATTTACTAAGCAATCTCTCAGAGTTATTTTAGCATTCAAATTCTCATATTTAATAGCTTTAACAATGTGCAAGGTGGATATACTTTTCACATGCTTAAGGACTAAAAATTACATTCCACAATATTTCATGTAGACTTTTGTACCAGGTCATGTACACAGGAGGACTTAGGACACCCAGAAGTTGGAGACACAGTCCATATCCTCAGGGAGCTTCTGATAGCAGTCTGGCTACATTCCTGTTGGTGTTTGCATATTTAAAAAATGAAGTAACAAGAGGCTGGTATTTCAAAATATCGAGAAAAAGTTGGAGGGGAAAGTTAACTTGCTAAAATTCTCATGATGATTCATTAAAAGATCTGCAAACAAGGCATCTCATGTCTTTTGTGTTCATCCTCCTGGGTGCTCCTCTGTCAGAACAGGCCAGATTCCCTTTCCTTACCCTTACAATGGTGCTGTCACGAATACAGCTCACATCAAAGAAAAGCTGCCGGTCATTACATGTTACTTTCTTAGAAGATCAGAATGCATGAGAACATATAAAATATTAGTGCTTATAATCACAGGGGGTACAGATATAGAATGTTCTTTTAGTATGATTAAAAGACACCTGAAGGGGATTCCAAAGGGAAATAAAAACCAGCTTTTAACTTAAGGTGATAAAGTGAACACTGACCCCCCATCCCCCAAAAATCAACTTTCTGTGGGCATCGCTGCATGATTATCTCTTCCCCTAGGCAGAGCTGGGTCTGGCAATGGGCCCTTTCTTAGCTCTAATCTATGAGGTAACATTTTAATAAATTATTTCCAACTTATAATGATGCTAATATTTTTATACCTAGTTGTAATCGAAATGACTTCCTAAATTTTCACATTGCCAAGACCTCTTATCTCTTTGAATTCGGCCTTGGAATACAAGTCTCAAGTCACAAACTTGTGCATACACATCACACCATATGTAACCCAGCATAAACCTGTGCAGATGGGCCTGTCAGAGGTCTTCCCACACCAGCCAGGCATCCTGAGGACTTGTAAAATTCCTTTTGCAGCATTTTCCCTTTTTTTGCAGACTCCCACTTCCCATCAATCATATGCATAATCTTATGCAAGGTCTGAAGCAAACAATACAAAACACAAGAAAAAAAAAACATGACATGCTTGTATACATTAGACACTAAATTTTGTAACTAGCTGGAGTGATAAGATCATGTAGAAGACCTTAAATTCTTTTCCCAGGGTTGCTTCTAATCATGATCTTGGGGTGCAACATTTAAAATCCTGCTGTTCCAGCTTCCTTACTTTCCTCTCTCAACTTTTTAGTCCTGTGTCAGATTTATGATGCTTATGAGAGCTGATATAATAAGGGATAGAAAACCCATTAAGGCATTCTTTTCAGGATTGTGATTAGTTACATGAAAAATAGTTTTTTTTAAAGGTAAAATTAGCTTTGATAACATATTTTATTTAACCCCGTGTCTTAGTTCACGCTGCCATTAGAAAATACCATAGACTGGGTGGCTTCAACAATGAACACTCCTCACATTTCTGGAGGCTGGGAAGTCCAAGGTCAGGGTGTCAGCATGATTGGGTCCTGGTGAGGACTCCACCCTCATGACCTAATTACCTCTTAAAGGTCCTACCTCCAAGTACCATCACATGGGGGATTAGGGTTTCAACATAAGAATTTTTCTGGAGAAAGTACAGAAACATTCACTCTATAGCACCCCAGTATACCCAAAATATTATAATTTCAACATGTAATCAATATGAAAATATTAATGAGAAACTTAAATTTTTCTTTTTATATTAATTCTTAAAAATCCTCTGTGCACTATACACTAAAAGACATCTCAAAATGGGTGCTAAATTTTCATCAACAATATTTGAACATGATTTATGTCGTAAAATTTACATTTGAAAAAGTAGATGCGCAAACCCAAGATGTCCCAACCGTACTTAACATCTTCCAAACACTGTAAAAAATACCAGTGTTTAGATCTGAATTTCATAGAATCAAATAAAGTTTAAATTTCAGTTCCTCAGTCACACTAGCCATATTTCAAGCACACATTTGACTGGTGGCTATCACAGTGGACAGCCTAGAGACTTTTTTATTTTACTCAGTTCTGGTTAGACTTTGTTGGAAAATAACATTTAACTCTAGAGTTAAGAACTAAGGAGAAATAGAGATAACTTTGAGAAACAAATGAATGTCACCAAAAGGAACTTAATATTTTAAGTTTTGTGAGAGGATGGTCCACAAGGTAGGAAGTGGCTTCCTTTCCTGTGGAGAATGTGTGGTATAGGAATTGTTAGAGAAGCCCTTCTCCATCTCAAACCACAACCAGACATAATGAATAGACTTGAGCTCTAAAGGGAGAGATTGTTAAGCTGTGAGAAAAGATTTTTTCCTACTCTGAACAGGAAGTCATGAGAGCGCTGTCCCCAGAGCTCATTAAAATTCGGGCAAATGTGCCTCTGTCTGGGATGATTTAGTTGCAGGCTTCCAGAAGAACCAAGGGATTGCATCAATGTTCTCTCAAGGTCTCTCTTCCTGCTCTGATTCTCTGATTCTGGGATAACCCGTGGGTAGAGAGGCCACATGCCAGCTGTTTTTAAATGTTGCTTTTGGAAGAACAATTAATCTGTGTTGTTACGTGACTGGCTCTATAGAGTTTTCTAACTTTTCTTTTTCTTGCCTGGGAATGTGTTAATAATGGGGCAATTGCTCAGCTATGAAATTAGGAAAGTTCTGGAGTGGTGGAGGAGTCCTTTCCATGGCCAGAAGGGTGTTCGTGGTCCGTTGACAGTAAATCCCATGTGTGTCTCTGAAGGGGCACACATACACATCTAATTTAAATGGCCTGACAAAGACTGCTGAGGCCAAGGACACATCCATGTTGAATTAAATGCAGTTAGCCATTGATCCCACTTGGAAATGATCTTGGGTAGCTTTAATTTTTGGCAGTGTAGTTGAATTATGGACAAAAAGAGCATCTTAGATCTGGAGCTAGACTGAAGTTCCATTTCTCCATGACATCAGTTCTAGTTTATCTCAGAAGATTCATTAATCCGGAGTACTTAATGTAATGTAATTCATTAATGTACAGAGTACTTTTGCCAGTTCAAAAAAGAATGATTCTAGAAACTGGAAAACATCTCTGGCTGACATCATCAAAATCTTTACTCCCAAATAAGATTTATTTAGTTAAGGTTTTCCCTAAGTTGTTTTACTTCTTAGTGCAGGGAAGTCTGAATTAAATGTTATAATTGCTTTAAACTATTTTGAATATGAAACTTAATGTTCTCAATATTTTGGCTGAGATTAGGCATGAGTTCTCTGGATCAGACAGTTGTTAGGAAGCAGTGGTGGCAAGGACATTCAAGTTGCATGGTAACTCTAGTCCTCTCCCGGAACTGAAAGTAAATGAAAAGTAAAGAGTCCAAAAGGCAACAGTAGGATTTGCTCTGAGGTTAGAACCCATCACATTTATACATGAAACATATATTCTTTTAAATACTGTGTTTGATGGGAGAGGGCTGGGGAATGCTTTAGGAAAGACGTTAGGGTTCCAAGCAGATGGACAAGGAAGAATTCTTGAGACATCTTTGGTGCAAAAAGGTGATTTTATTAAAGCACAAAGACAGGACCCATGGGCAGAAAGAGCTGCAGTGAGGTAGTGAGGGGTGGTGGTTATATACCTACGAGTTGGGAGGGGGTTTAGGGATAGCCTAAGTCTCTAAGGAATTTTGGAAAACAAGGTCTTCAGGACCTTAAGGGGACTTAGCTATTGTCGGGTAAAGGTCATTTATTACCATCTACTAAAACCTTAGTCATGAGACCCTTCAGATGTATATCGGTGGGCCATATGCTTGGGGAATCATTGCCAACATGTATCTGAGGGGGGATTAGAGACGAAGGAAATTTCTAAAGGAATTTTTATATGCTAGAGTAGACTTACGGGATCCTGGGGGACAGGGGGCTCAGGCTAGGATTGCCTTTTGCCCTTAGCAAAGTATTAACATCAAGGCAGTTGAGTCCCTGGAAGAATGTCACTCTCCCTGTTTCAAGGATTTGTGAGTAGGCTCTAGGTAGTAAGGAAATTTAATAATTTTTTTCTTCTACCTTTGTTTCCCACACCAGGGAATGCTGACCCTGGACCGTAACACAGTGACCAAGTTTCCCAGTATTGAACACATTCCTCAATATTTAACTTACCTAAGCAGATGCAAAATGTTAAGGCAGTTTAGTGAGAAGAGATCAGCTAGGCAAACTTGTGAGAGAGAGTAATTAAATAATCCACTGGTATTCGCTGCTGCATACCAGAAATCCAGATGTTTGGAACTGGGAAGTATTTCCCTGGGGCAGGAAAGGAAAGGGGGAAGGTCCACATTCTAGGCATGCTCAGCATTCCCATGAGCTATGGCAATGGAGGACCTCTGGATTTTGTCATGACCTCAAAGGTACCAGGGCTCTGAATGTTGGAAGAGGGTAGGGAGGGAATGCAACAAGAACAAGTATGGTTCACATTTAAATGTACATTTGGCTGTACTTAGGAGCACGTAGCAGAGCAAGGATAAGAGAAAACAATGAGTTCTGGCTATGAGACCAACAGCACTACACCGGAGCCAAGACTTTCCCAACCCTCAAAGAGAGAAGGATGAATTAGAAAATCCAGCTGGCTTATCCAGCCTTATTATTTTACAACCCGTTGTTTTCTAGAGTTTTAGCAGAGCCTCAAGGGATTTCTCCTGTGTGACTCTTTGGTCCTCAAGGATGAGGAGCTGGCCTTAAAGTAGCAATTACTTTCATACCATATTCCCTATAACATTGAGCTGATGATAAGACCTCTCATGTCAGTGGCGTTGATAAATCTAATACTCTAGAATAGTTGCTGCGTATGTATATGAAAAACAAAAAAAGTGAACAAACGAAGAATTAAGTCATCACACTAAACCCAACCACAAAAAAATTCTAACTAATATGTCTTGACCAAGATTTTCAGTTAAGACTTCAATGGTTTTAAGAATAACAAACATGCTGTATCTCTGAATTGTCTAAAGATTCACGTTGTCATCTCCAAAGTTTTCCACTACAGAGATTTATGCTGTCATTAGACCTAATTATGAATTAGTGATTGATTCATTTAGGGAATAACTCAACCAAATGGCAGTGAATTGAAAAATGAGCAGGCCCTGAAGGGACATAGGCAGTGATAACTAATTCTATCTGCTGATGGGAATCAGCATAGGTCATTCAGAAAATAGCCTTGGATGGAACAAATTATTCACCTTCAATCCACAGTGAGTGGTTTCCTCAGCCTTGCACTACTGACATCAATTAACCCTCATGGCATTCTTCAATTATTTGAAATCTCCATGCATACCCCATCCTTCTAAGGTAGCTATCCAGAATTTTCAAGTTTGTTGTGCTTTCTTTGCAAAGGCTTTAAACTGAACAGTTGTACTATTTTCACTCTTTAGCCTTTTTTTTTTTAAAGATTCACTTATTTATTTGAGAGAGGATGGTGAGAGACAAAGGGGGTGGGAGAGGAAGAGGGAAAGAATCCCAAGCAGATTACCCATTGAGCCTGGAGCCCAACATGGGGCTCCATCCCATGACCCATGAGATCATGACCAGAACCGAAACCAAGTTTCAGATGTTTAACCGACTGTGCCACACAGGCACCCCTCACTCTTTATTCTTAAGAGCACTCTGTCCCTCCCATGTTAGTGACTTGTTTGCTCTCACTACTGAGTATAACTTGAGATCTTATAAAATGAATGCAGGCCTTCAGAGAATTCTTGAGATGCTCTGGTTTAATAGCTGTATTAGTTTGGTGATATATATGGCTGTATTAAAGATGTATTGATTGCACTTAAGGATTGATTTTGCTGAAGGGTCCATAGCAAAGAGTCCACACAGAATCATCTATTGCTCTGTTACCTCACCCTTTAGAGGCCACCATGGTGGGGGGTGGTGTAGAGAGACCCTCAAAAGGTAAATGATTCCATATAAATTTCTTCAATTACTAACAGCTTTATAATTCCTGCTGTGAGCCATCAACTATACTCAGATTAGCTTTAATGGGGAGCTGTGTACCAAGAATTCTGTCACAGAACCCCCTAAGGAGAGCTGACTACATTTTTTTCAAATGCTTACTAAGGGATGCATACTTAAGAGTGAATTGTAACCTTTTCAAAATTGACATTTCAAAAGAAAAAACAAATACTGAGTAGTGGGAGGAGGGGGGGCAATTGCATAAGTAGAGGAAAGGATCACATCAGAAGTACCCCTTGTTCCTGGTAAACCTGACAGAGCATTCCATGGAATGATTAATCACCTTTTTCTCTTCTTTTTTCCATACCAGCTTCTTGCTTTTCTTTGGAATGGAATAGAATTTGGTGCTGATTAGAGAGGTTTATATCAAAACTTTCATTAGAAGAGTTCCTGCTGTCTTTCACCATATAAATAATTGAAAATTATATTTAATTTATTTTTCCAGCCCAAATTTTCTCCATTAAAAATTTAATTACATTATTTTACTATTAGACTTGACCCAAGTGAGTAATTTCAAGACTCATTAAGTAAATCTCTGTATTTAAGTTAGGTCAGTCCTTAATGTTTTCTACATAAATTACGCATGAAAGATGGTTTTCTGTGGTAAACATCCTCCTTCCATGGGTGTAACCAGACTGTAATTACCATGCTTTTCTATTTCTTTCTCAAATAGGAATCTAGCATTGTTGTTTCTTCTATTTGTCAGGACCGCAAACATAGACTTTGCCAAAACATATATTATCTATACTGACTTAGGAGTCAACAGGAATAAATAAGCACAATTTCCTCAGAGTTGACAAGAAGGAAATGAAGGATAGGCAAATGAAAGAAGTGGACATGTTGCACACTGTGGAGTGTGGGGGTTGGGGGAAATCACAGGAACCTGAAACTTCTCCACTCTCTGAAGCAGGAGACGTGTCCTGCCTTAGAATGAGAGCAATGGGACATGGGAGAATTACTGTAAAAATAAGAGAGGTAGGTGTTGAACTGGTGCTCATGGAAAGTTGCCAGACAGGTCTAGGGATAAGATGGGAAAGTAGAGCTACCTGAAGCAGGAAAGAGATGGTCAAGAGATATTTGGAGAATATTAATCTGCCAACAGAGGACAGCAAGAAAGATGGCAGGATTAGGGGCCTAGTACTGGAGAAATGAATGAGGAAGAGAACACAATGGTCTAAGAATGACGTGAAAGAACCACAAGCAATAGG
Organism: Ailurus styani; assembly: GCA_002007465.1. Taxonomy (NCBI): domain Eukaryota; kingdom Metazoa; phylum Chordata; class Mammalia; order Carnivora; family Ailuridae; genus Ailurus; species Ailurus styani. The sequence goes on along the minus strand of LNAC01000530.1, from coordinate 695,793 downwards.
GGCTGTACATGAATAGAAGAGGTATCCCACAAAATAAGACAAAAGAGGAATCAGTTACATTTGGTGATTAAATATGTCAGGTAAAGAAGAGTTAAGGGAGAAGAGTCAGAGATGATGCTGAGATTTCCTTCTTTGAGGGCAGCGATTGTGTCCACCTCACTTTGTATACCTGGTATTGAGCATAGGGTACACATCTAACACTTAGAACACGTGCTGAACACTCTATTATTCACACTTGAAATGAGACCAAGGAAAATCCAAATTTCTATATTAAGGAATGATATTTTATAGTTGAGGTTGTGGAGGGACTAGCAAATTATCCTTTGCCACTATCCTATGATTAATAATAATATGCATAATTACTTTTATTATGAAAAGTAATCAATAGAACATTTTTGATGGGATATCAGAAAGAGGAAGCTATTTTGTGAGGAAGTGGATGGGTTTTGTTTTAGAGTTTGAGTCAGTTGTAGATCATTTAATGGAAATGTCCAGAGGTAGTTTAAAAGCAAGACTGGAGCTTCAGATTGACATTGTAGTCAAAACTGATAATGGAGATTTGTTTTTCTTACTCACTTTTTATCATTTTATTTACTAATTTATTCTTATATACCTCACTTCACTCCAAAACGGATTTGAGGTGGCTCATAAAAATACATGAAATAAATTCATTGGAAAATTTGGTTGGGGAGAGGGTATGAGTAGGAAAAGAAAACTGTGCCAAGTGCAAGTTTATTCTGTCGCCTTGTTTCACACTCTTTCCAATGGTGGTCACACACTTGGTTGTGTGGTCACAGCTTTCAGTGGTCAAAGCAAAGAGGAAAATAACAACACTTATAAAATTTACAGGGTATGCAGGATCAAATAAAACCAGATGTCAAGAAGTACAGTTTTTTTTATAGTCCTCACAAAAGCATCTTTCTTTTTTTAAAATATTTAATTAATTTATTTATTTGAGAAAGAGCACAAGTAGGGGGAACAGCAGAGGCAGAAAGACAAGCAGACTCTCCACTGAGCAGGCACCCTAATGTGGGGGTCGACCCCAGGACTCTGAGATCATGACCTGAGTTGAAGGCAGACACTTAACTGACGGAGCCATCTGAGCACCCAAAAGACATCTTTCGCATTGTATCTACAAAGGAGCCATTGTATAATACAACGGACAAGAGTTAGAAGAGCATTTCTCCCTGTATTAACTATAGTGGAGAATTTCATAAAACCTTTTCTTATAATGTAACCTTGGTGCATTCATTTGACCAAATAATGCTGATGAGGGAGCAAAAGGGAAGCTGAGAACAAAGCACAAGCTGACACCCCACAACCCTCCCCACCTTACTCCCAGGTGGGATGTGTGTGACATTCTTCAGGCATCCTTGACTGTCCTAAAGATAAGGGAAGGAAAAACAAATGGTTAATTTACAGAAATTATAGTCCTGCAAGACAGGAGTCTCCCTCCGTTTACAAATGTCTTAGTGGTTTATATGAAAAAGCATTCTTTTTTTTTTTACTTTATTTTTTCAGTGATCCAAGATTCATTGTTTATGTACCATGCCCAATAACCTAATTTCCAGAAGGAAATGTAGATAAAAATAAATGGCCTTATAATCTGCAGCTCATTGACAAATACTTGAGGCAGGTGGAATATAAAGTTCCTCCAGGAAGCTCCCCACTGTCTTAATGTTAATTCCTTACTAGAGGGAAAAACAATCTTAATTTGACAATGGCAAAACTTCGAGTATCTCTTGTAGGTCCTCTTTAGCATATGAAAGTTCTTTTGAAAACCTCTCTTTTTTCTAACCTCCCCCAACTCAGCCACCCCTCACAACCCAGGTACAGCAGCTCTTTCTGCCCATGGGTCCTGTCCCTGTGCTTTAATAAAACCACCATTTTGCACCAAAGATATCTCAAGGATTCTTTCTTGGTCATTGGCTCTGGACCTCACCCCACCAAACTTCACCTACATTCCAAAAACTATATCAGTGTCATAGGGATTGAACTTACCTTTTAAAATTATTATTTATTGTTGTCTCCTTAAACTAGGTTTTAGGTTTATTGAAAATTTTGGGGTTGAGGAGGAAAAATTTTCCTCTTACCCTTCAGAATTCTTCTGACTGGTTTAAAAATTAAATTGACAGGAGATAAATTAACAGAAGAAAGTCAAAGGCTAATTACTTACATAAGGGGAATCCATATAAACATAAGAAATTCCAAATAAGGTCAGGCAAAATGAAGCTTGATGACATCCTGAGCTAAGGAGAGGGGTAGGAGTCTGGGGGCCAACGGGAGGTAAGGCATTTAGCAGGATAGTGAGAGGAAATGGTTAGAAGACAATGACTGCCCTATTCTAAAGATAAGTTTCTTAGATAAAAAGGAATCCTTGTTAATAACGGTCTTCCTTCCCAGTACAACCCCCGCCTTTCCAATGTAAATTTAGGCAATTAAGGGAGAAGTATAGAGCTTGCAATGAACCTGCTGGGTTTTGATTGCTTTTAACTCAAAATAATCCTTATGCCAAAGTGGCATATTTCCAGGAGATTTGTCCAGAACCCTTTCACAAGTATTTTACTCTCTGTTCAACAAAAGGAAAATTTTGTCTTATCTTCATATAGAACAATATCTTTTCTTTTTGAAAGTGAATATAACCATTTGAAGAGCAATTTGGAAATACCTAGAGTTGAATACATGTACATGGTCCGACTTCACAATTCCAACTTTGAAGGAGAGACCCCATGAAAATTCTCAGACATATACCAAAGAGTATATTGGCTGTAATGGGAAGAAATTGTATGCAATCAGTTGATCTTTCCATGAGAGGTTTGGTAATTAAAGTAGCTAATTATTTAGAGATTTACCATAGATATGTCAAAAGGAATGATCTAGAAACACATATATCAACATGAATAAAACTGGAAATGTAATACTGGAAAAAGAAGGAAAGTTACAAAAAGATACATATAGCATGATACCACTCATATAACTGTTTAAAACAAAAAAATATTATATATGGTTTACATATATACATGAATATATAGTAAAAATATAAAAATATACATAGGAATGATGGACACCAACTTCATGTAGTTATCTCTAGAAAAGACAAACAGGGAAAGGGTTGTGACTGGGACATTAACTGCAATGCATTCTGCCTCAAAAAAAGAAAAGGAATTCAGGTACGAATATAGTGATGAGCACATTGTATGTATTTGAGATAATTCATAGGTAAAATAAAAACAGAAAATGAGATGAGATAATTTAGATATTAATAACTTTCCCCAAATATTCATATTAAGTTATTATCAGATGGTCTCATGAGGGTGACATCAACTATATAAAGCTTCTAAAGCAATTAAAGTCTATGTTAAAACTCTTTTAGTTGTTTATAAGATTATTGCTATTGGTATTCTTATCTAAATTTCAAAAATCTGAGTTAATTATTGATAGAACCACAATTATATTTTCTTATCTATGAATTCAGAGATATGCAAGGAATGTAATTCTGCTCTGACACGGGGTGAATGCATGACAATCTTGTGTAATTAGTGAAATGAATGTGTTTCATATTAAACTTTTGGATGGGAAGCAAACAACAATTCACATTAAATAACTGGCAATTTTAATAGGCACAGGTTACAGTGTGGCTTTAAAAACACCCTCCTTTTGTGCTTGGTTTGTAGGTCAAACCAAGGTTTATGGGGCCATACCCCATCTGAAGATTGTGTCTGGCACATTATATGAGAGGCATTGATTCTAAGAGTGGATCAGAGGGGGCAACCTGCAGGATAAATGCCCTGGGACCTACGGAATGAGAGAAGGGCTGAAAGAATGAGAATTTGAGTGGATGAGCACAGGAAGGGGGAGAGGGACATAAACAATAAAAATATTCAGTGTGCAAGCAAATACAAGTATGAGAAGGATGACTATAGGGGACAGAATGAGGGGGAAAATAATCTTTGGATTCTACAGAGAACCAGAGTTCAGCTCAAATACATAAGCACTTTCTAACTTAGAGCATTCCATCTTGCCAAGAAGCTGGCTATGGCTTAATCAGGAGCATTTTGGGGTAGAATTCTGCCTTGGAGTAGAAGTTGAACTGGATTATCTCTGATTATGATTTATCTGTTCACATATAGAGCAACATTTTAAGTAATGGATTATTTGATTTCTTTGTTTTACTTGACACAAGCTTCCCAGAAACCAGATTGGTTTCTAAGATATTCACAAAGAAGTATTTAGTGTTATTTAACATTATTGATCTTCAGATTTTACTTGATGAGGAAAACAAAAATGCCATGATCTTGTGTAAGTATAGAACCATGCAACATTAGGTCTAAAATGGACTTCATATTAGAAGTGAGGGGTAAAAGCCCAGCGTCTTCAGCCCTTCCCAAGTCTTTATAATGGGCAGGCCAATAAAGGGCAGAGCACTGTCACTTGATAAAAGTTCCACAGTTCTTTCTACCCACTTGGTTAGACCTGGGTCCATGGTCATCTGTAGTTCAAGAATAACAGCTTCTTGCTATGTACTCCATGAGATGAAACAATGTTGGGGATCTTGCCTCTGTATTAATCTCATTGCCCCTCCATCCACATTGCAGCATCTGGCATTTCCATGTATGATCACATCAGTGTCTCTAAGAGGTAAACCTCAGTCTTTCTGATCCCCAGACTAGAATCCCTTTATGGAATCCCCAAACCAGAGATAGAGGAGCTCATGACTGCATACTTGACAATCCCATCCAATCAATCTCCCTGCCTGGGCTAAGGGGAAGACCAGAATCTCCCATCTCAGATTCAGGCCAAATGACTCCTCAATGGACTGCACCTTTCATTAAAGTTTAGCAAATGGAGTGGTCAAATCCACGTTGTTGAACATCACCATGAGGTTTACTGTTTCTTCATTTTCTTGTTTTTTGAGGTTTTTTTCTCTTTGCATTCTTGTCCTTTGGTTTTATTTTAAAAAACAAAATGAAACACAGTATAGTAATATATGTGACTGTATCTTTATCCCTCTCTCATTATTTCAATGTATGAAGGTTGCTATTTTCATAAATGCACTTTCAATTATTGTGGAAGCAAACACAGAATTTCATGAAAAATTTGGTACATCTTGGTCGATCCGACTGTATGTGCCAAATCACTAGAAGAAATACATTCATCTTTTACTCCTTTGCCACTCCCCAATACCAAGGAAACTAGGGGCAGGAAATGCTTAGTGTATCAATTAGAAAAATACATCAAGGGATGCCTGGGTGACTCTGTCAGTTAAGCATCTGCCTTCAGCTCAGGTCATGATACCAGGGTCCTGGGATTGAGCACCTCATCAGGCTCCCTGCTCAGCTGGGAATCTGCTTCTCCCTCTCTGTCACTCCTCCTGTGCTTGTGCTCTCTCTCTTTCTTTTATAAATAAATAATATCTCAAAAAAATAAAAATGCACCAAGAATTTAAAGTACTCTGCTTTAAATATTGTACTTTATCAAATGGAATATCTACACAGCATGAATAGAGTAGGATGTATTTGAAAGTTTTTCAAATCTAACAAGTAATCTTCCTTTTCTAATGCTGATATTTCTGCTTGCATTCAGATTCTTGGACTTTTCTATAGGATATTGGAGTTGAGACCAACATACATTAGGCTTTTAATATTTTCAAAAGCAAGAAACAATGGTAGACACTCCCGATTAACCTGAAATTTGAACATATTTACATAGCAGTTGGAGATGAAAAAGTAACTCTTACAACTTGAGTTAACTCATTTTGTTAGGGAGGTAACCACTATTGAGAATGATATAAAAGGAGAAAATCTCCATATTACACTTCCTGTTTCTACAGGTAGGTTATACCTCATATTTCAGGTCTGTCTTCTATCCCTGAAGATTAGAACTTAAAACCTTTAAAATTGAAAAAAGTCACCATGCACAGAAATAAAAATGAGTCTTATGTCATATAAACAGAAAATATGTATTGAGAGATTAGACCCTTATATTCACATTCCTTAAATATTAGGGATTTACTATTAAATTTAAATCATTTTATAATTGGATAATATTTTTTCTTAATTTGGGAAATATATCTGCCACATCTTGATAAGCATGTTCCCCAGAATGCTAGATCCCAGAGATGCTGCTTCTTTTTTTAGTGTGTTAGAATTCCAAGTGCCTTGCAAAATCAGATACAAGATAGTCAGAAGAATGAAAACAATGGGAAAAGGAAAGTTATCTCATTTTGTTTTGTTCAGTATATCTCCATCCTGGTGAACCTTTCTAGATGAACTTAGTTTTAAGACATTACCTTTAAACAGTATGTAGACAGCTTTGTAATTTTTGCATATCATTATATTTACTTTTTAAAATGTCATATTGATTAGGAAATTGTCCACTCTATTTTATTCTTAGAGCATTTTGAAATTCTATTTTTCTATCATGGTGGAGCACTCATAAAATCTAATAGCTGATGTGAGCCGTCTGCGTGGTAGAAGTGGTGAACTCCCTCTGCAAGGCATGGGGCACCACCCTCCTGCAAGGCGAGGAGAATCGCAGTGGGTAAAGCATTAATCACCCCCTTCCAGTTAAAAGCGGCTTGCAGTTCAAATGACGTGGAACACTATGAGTGAAAAGAATGGGTTAGATTTGTTAAGCATTAGTCAAATTTACTCTTAGTATGATTCACCTTTTCCCTATATAGATGATTTACTCCTTCTATAAGCATGCCTGGATAGAGTTCTGAAATATTGCCAGATAAGGTCTGGCCCATACTGTCCTTCCCCCAGGATAGATAACCTTTGACCTTAAGACATAATGACTAATGAATCTATACCAAACCAGTGACTTAAGACATAACTAGGTGAGGTCATAAAACAAAGGAAAATGAGGGGAGCTCTGTTAAAACTAGGCAGGCTCCAGGAAACTCATAATACAGATAAGAAAAGCAGGCCTCATCAGTTAGACCTTGGAGAAGAACACCAGGCCCATCTACCAAGGCTCCTTTGATCAGTAAATAAACATCCTGGTTGTGTCTTTGGTTATCCTCTGTTACAATGATATAAATAAAGGTCCCAGAGCCCTGAGGCTTTTGGGAGACTCCTGAAACATCATTCGAGTCCGTCTCCTCATTTCACATTCTCCAACGCCGCCCTTTCCTTCGGGGACCCCTGGACCTGCTGGAGCTGGACTTGGCAAATAGCCATGGTGACAGGGACTGGCTCTGTAGTGTCTTCTTCCACAAGGCCTGGCATATAAATAAAGACTTGTAACCTAAAGGATTACTAAGTAATATAACCCCTCCACAAAGACAACCACCTTCAATTTTTTAAGATGATTTTTAAAAAATATACTAGGTAGGGTGCCTGGATGGCTCAGTGGGTTAAAGCCTTCGGCTCAGGTCATGATCTCAGGGTCCTGGGATCGAGGCCCGTATCAGGCTCCCTGCTTATCAGGGAGCCTGCTTCCTCCTCTCTCTGCCTGCCTCTCTGCCTACTTGTAATCTCTCTCTGTCAAATAAATAAATAAAATTTTAAATATATATATATATATATATATATATATATATATATATACACTAGGTAACTCTAAATACTATGTTTATACCACTATTTGAATTCTCAACAGAGTTTAACCAGTCCCTATTTTATTCTTATTTTAATATTTTAAAAAATTTGTACCCCTTTCACCCATTTCTCCCATTATCCACCCCCTGCCTTTGATAACCACCAATCTCTTCTCCATATTTATGAGATTTATTTTGGATTCCATGTAATAAGAGAGATGATATGGCATTTGTCTTTGATTTCTTTCACTTAGCACAATCCACTTGAGATCCATCCATGTTGTCACAAAGAGAAAGATTTCATTATTTTTTTATGGCTGAATATTATTCCATCATATATATTCCATGATTTCTTTATTCATTTATCCACTGATAAACACTTAGGTTGTTTCCATATCTTGGCCATTGTAAATATTGTCACAATGAAAAAGGGAGTACAGATAATCTCTTTGGGGCAGTGATTTTTGTTTCCTTTGGATAAATACCCAAAAGGAGAATTGTTGGATCCTATGGTAGTTCTATTTGTAATTTTTTGAGGAACTTCCATACTGGTTTCCATAGTGGCTGCACTAATTTACATTCTCACCAGTGGTGCACAAGGGTTCTCTTTTCTCCACCTCCTCACCAACACTGGTTATTTCTAGTCTTTTCGATAATAGGCATTCTAACAAGTGTGAAGTGATATGATATGTCATTATGGTTTTGATTTGCATTTCCCTGATGATTAACGATGGTGAGCATCTTTCCATGAAGTTGCTTGCCATCTGTATGCTTTCTCTGGAAAAATATCTATTCAGATACTCTGCCCATTTTTTTTAATCAGATTGTGTTTTGTTTATTTGTTTGTTTGTTGTTTTGGGTTTTTTTTTTTTTTTTGCTGTGGAGTTGTTTGAGTTCTTTATATATTTTGGATATTAGCCCTTACCAGATATGTTATTTGTAAATATTTTCTCTATTTGGTAAGTTGCCTTTTCATTTTGTTAATGATTTTCTTCACTATGTAGAAGCTCTATAGTATAATGTAGTTATATATATTCTTGGCACCTGTGTTGTAATTTATTGATCATATGTGTATGGGTTTATTTCTGGGCTCTCTATTCTGTTCCACTGATCCGTGTGTCTGTGTTTATGCCACTACCATACTGTTCTGATTACTATACCTTTATAACATAGTTTGAAATCAGGGAGAGTGATCTCTCCAGCTTTATCCTTCTTTCTCTAGGTTGCTTTGGCTATTTAGAGGATTTTTTGTTTTTTGTGGGCTTTTTATTTTGTCATTCCATACACATTTTAGAGTTATTTATTCTATTTCTTTGAAAAAATGCCATTGGAATTTTGATAGGAATCTCTTGACTCTGTAGATTGCTTTAGATAGTATGGGCATTTTAACAATATTTATTCTTGCAATTAATGAACATGGAATATCTTTCCATTTATTTGTGCCTTCTTCAGTTTCTTTCATTAATTGTAGTTTTCAATCTTTAGTTTTCAATATAAAGGTCTTTTATCTCCTTGGTTAAATTTATTTCTAGGTATTTTATTTTTGATTGTAATTATAAGTGTGATCATTTCTTTTGCTGATAGTTTATTATTACTGTATAGAAACACAACAGGTTTTTGTTTACTGATATGTGTCCTACAATGGTACTGAATTTATTTATAAGTTCTAACAGTTTTATTAGTTCTAACAGTTTTTGGAGTCTTAGAGTTTTCTGTTTATAATATCATGTCATCTGCAATTAGTTACAGTTCTACTTCTTCTTTTCCAATTTGGATGCCTTGTATTTCTTTTCTTGCCTAATCACTCTGGCTAGGATTTCCTATACTATGTTGAAAAGAAGTGGCAAGAGCATTATCCTTCTCTTGTTCCTGATCTGAGAGGAAAGGCTTTAAAGCTTTTCACCATTGGGTGTGATATTAGCTCTGGGTTCCTCATATGTCTTTTATTATGTTGAGGTACATTCCTTCTATCCCCAACTTTATTGAGAGTTTTTATCATAAATGGATGTTGAATTTTGACAAATTTTTTGAATCTCATTTTACTTGTGTATCCCTTAATTATTATAATTGTTATTTTTACTGCATCTGTTTTTGAACTTTCATACTAGCTTTATAAGTGATGAATCCATACCTTTTTCACATATTTACCTTTCCAGTGAGATTTATTTTTTCATGTTTTCTTGTTATGAATCATCTTTCTTTACAGTTTAAAGTAGTCCCTCTAACATTTCATGTATAGTCAGCTTAGTGGTGATGAACTCCTTTTGCTTCTGCTTGTTCAGAAAACTCTTCAATTCTGAATGATAACTTTGCTGAGTAGAGTATTTTTGATTGGGAGTTTTTTCTTTCAGCACTTTGAATATATCACATCACTGACTTCTGGCAAAGGTTCTGCTGAAAAGTCTGCCAATAATTTATGGGGTTCCATTGTATATAACAAGTTATTTTTTCTCTTCCTGCTTTTAATATTCTCTTCTGTCTTTAAATTTTAACATTTTAATAAAAGTGTGTCTTGCTGTAGGTCTCTTTGGGTTCATCTTCTTTGGAACTCTCGGGGCTTCCTGGCTCTGTATGTCTTGTTTCTTTCCCCAGTTAGGAAAGTTTTCAACCATTACTTCTCAAACAAGATTTTTACCCCTTTCCTTCTTCTCCTTCTGTGACTCCTACAGTGTGAATGTTAGTCTGCTTGGAGTCATCCAAAAAGTCCTGTACATCATCTTCACTTTTTTTTTCTATTCGCAGCTCTGATGGTGTAAGTTCCACTGCTTTGTCTTTAATCCTTTCCTCTGCTTCATCCAGTCTGGTATTGAACGATACTGGTGTATTTTTCAGTTTAGTTATTGTATTCTTCAGCTCTTGACTTCTGTTTGGTACTTTCTTGCACTTCCCATCTTTTTATTGAAGTTCACACTGTGTGCATCCATTCTTCTCTCCAGTTTGATCAGCATCTTTATAACCATTACTTTGAACTCTATCAGGTAAATTACATACCTCTATTACATTAAAGTTTTTTTCTGAGGTTTCGTCTTGTTTTTTCATTTGAGCATATTCATCTATTTCCTCATTTTGCTCATACTCCCATTTCTTCTGTGTTGGTTCTATATAGTACTTGAAAGAGCCGTCTCTCTCAGTTTTGGAGGAGTGGTCTTATGTAGGAGACTTGTCATTCAATGCTGCCCCAGCTGTTTGTTTTCTCTCAAACTTTTGTGCTTATCCAAGCAGTCTATTATATTTTAATAGCTCCCAGAAGTTGAGGGTGTGCCAAGACTTGTAAGTGTCCCTAAAAGAAGAATCTCAGTCAGCACCTAGATTCAGGCTGTTCATAAGCCAGACCCTTAGGCAGCAGCTTTTAAAATCATGCAAATATATAAAGTTCTGGGAGATTAAAAGCATAAGCCCTGCTGGCTGGGTCATCTGATGGTGTTCCCTGGGTGGGAGTCAAAAAACTTGGGGCTCCTCTTAATGGATAAGCGCTTTCTGGGGAGATACTGGTGAGTTGGAGCAGGCAGAAGAAGAGCACTGAGATGGTGTTCACAGTCTGCATTTCTTGATAGCAATTCCATAGTTCAGTAGATATGTACCAAACCTGAAAGCTCCAGAATAGGCGAAGAGGCCTCCTTCACAGAAAGACTGAAGGGTGTGCCTCAGTCTGCTGTCTCTACAGTACCCTGCTGGTGGCAGCCTACCAAGAACCATCTCTCCAATTGCCACAGTCCTGTGGGACTGGGGAATGCAAGCCTCCCTGCCACCAGAGCTAGAAAAGCAAGGGCTGTCCTCTGGGTAGAGCTGCAAAAACTGGAGTGCCAGACATAAAGACTAGGACACAGCCATGTGTAACACTCCCCTCCAGGAGACACTGGTGTTCTGGAATGTGGCAAAGGGAGAGTATGTAGGCAGAGCCCAGCCTCCAAGCTCTCTGGAAAGGATTACACTCAACTCCTAAGTATGTGTTTTAATTAGAGGCCTGCAGCCATGATACTTAACTAAAAGTCCTCCTTTATAGAAAGACTGAGGGGCTGGGTCTTTACTTCTTGCTGTGCCCTGGATATGGTAACTTTTAAGAGCTCTTTCTCTTTTGGTTACAATCCTGTGGGACCCACAACATAAGCAACAAGGACCAGACAATGGAGAGGCATCCTCTGGCTACAGCTGCAGACATCAGGGAATCATACAGGGGTATGATCTCCTTTCTAGGTAACACCAATTACTCTAGCCCCATGAGTACACAAGCTTTTCTGGCCTCCAGGGTCAGGCAGTCAAGAGGTGTCCCGTGGGTGGCAGACCCCCATATCAGGGCACCAGATGTGTAAAAGCTTCCTTCTGGGAGATACTAGTGCTCTGGACCACAACAAAGGGAGAGTGCAAAAATGACATCCACCATTCTCTTCCCCAGAGAATGTTTCAGCAGGCTCCTAGATGTGTGTTAAATTAGATGCTGTACTTTGGGAGTCCTGGTCATTATCCTATCCCTAAGTTCCATCTCTCTGCCACATCAGCCTTCCTCACTGATGATGTAGTTGTGAGGATCCAAGTCAGGGGGCCAGAGACCATAAGTTCTGGAGCCTATACATGTGTGTGTCTCTCTGGGACATGGTAGCAAAATTCCCTGGCCTCATCCACAGCTGATCAGAGTCCTGAGGATACCTTTCCTCTTTTGTAAGTCATAAAGTTTAGATGATCATGAATAGGAGGTGCCTTTGGTTCTCTCTGTCCCCTTCTCCTGGTGTTCAGCACACCACACTCTGCTACGAGTACCAAACACGTCTCATGGGTTGGTACTAACTTACTTTAAACAGCATAGGAAGTCTACCTGTCCTGCCTAAGTTATTTCCTGCTATGCTTAGATATGGTTAGTTGTTCCCTCCGTGTACTCCCAGCCCACTGGGACTTTTTGTTTTTTAGTCACAGTGGCACTATGCTCACTGTTGAGGTTTTCCCAAGACTGAGTACTTGAAGGGCTGGTATTATGATCTCTTTTCTTTGGTATCCCTAGCCCACTGTCTGATGCAGAGTAGGTGGCTGGTTATATATATTCCACCCCCTCCCCCGCCCTAGGTAGAGGAATGAAGGAATAAATCAACCCACAAAATAGTTTAAGATGCATTGACACAGAGACTATCTGAAGTAAAAAAACAGCTGGTGGGGGCGCATGGGTGGCTCAGTGGGTTAAAGCCTCTGCCTTCAGCTCAGGTCATGATCTCAGCATCCTGGGATCAAGGCCCGCATCCCCACCTCACCTCCATGTGTCTAGGAAAACACATTGTTATTTAGAATTGCCTTATGAGCCCCAATGGACACGTTCTTTTGACTAACCTTGGCATCTGTTCTTGGGTTAAAGCTCTCAGCCTGATGCTTTCTTTCTTGAGCACAGCTCATTCTGGCCAAGGGTTCTATTAAACTATTGTTTGTCAGTAACATCCGTGAGAAATGAGATGATCATCTAGCATGTACCATGTCATCGCATTGATTGTGACTGTTAACTGAAGGTTAAGGTAGCCTCATGGTGCCAGGAGACACCATTGAGGCCTGGCAGAGAGACAGAGACTTACCGACACCAAGGCTGTGATCTGGTTCCACCGAACATACCTTACTGAACCCCCCTACTGAGGCTTCGTGCCTTTCTGAGCCAGTCCAAAATATAACATCTATATTTGCACTGCAGCCCCAGTGGGGAGAGGAAAACTGCATTATAATGAACGTGTGCTTTGCTAACTACAGCATAATAAACATGATGCTATAATTATCCATGTATTCATAGAGCTGGGAAGCTAATCTCTTTAAGAATTAGTGTCCCTGGAAGACGGGTTCAGCATTTTGCATTTGTTTTGTGATGATGCGTGGCTTTGTCCTGTGTTTGTTTGTGTCAGCATTTCAGCAGTCTCTGGAAGAACACCATATTGGAAATATTTTTGTAGGTAAGTCTGATTAGAAGCCAGTATGATTTCAGTCACTTTGTGATTTGGCTCTGCCTTTCAATTTCACTCCATGAGAGAGTTTATTACTGTAGCCTAAGACTACGTTAGTGGTAGATCTTCACAGAACCTTTTGGGGACTTCTCATTCTACATAGAATTTACAAATTGATTGAGGTAGTGAGATTTGAGAATATGTTTGAAAAGTTCTACTGCACTTCCCATACCAGTGTTGGCCCTGATGCTTGCATTCCAGCATTGGTGAGTCAATGTTTTAGATCTGGAAGATGTTATCTCCTGGAATATTCATATGTTCATTCATTCAGCAGATCCTTCAGTGTCTTCCTTGTGTCACTCACTTCTCTAGACACTTGAATACACAGTTAGCCAAGCAAAAATCACTGACATTCTAGTGGAGACAAACAGAAAATAAATCAAATAATTTATAATTTTGGAATGGTGATATTGCCATAGAAGAAAAGAAAACAGGAAAACAGAAAAATAAAGAAGGGATTTAGGAAGGGAGTTATAATTTATAGTTTGACTAGAAGAGGACTCACTGAAAATATGACTTAAGGAAGTACTCTCTTAAAGTGTTATTGTCTCAAGGGAAAAAAATGTAAAAGAATGGAATTTTAACTAGTAGTGACAAAAACTATTAACACTTGATACATTCCAAGAGATTACCTGGCAGTGTAACCCAACTGCAATTGAAAATGTGGAGATATTAGATTAGAAATCTACATGGTGACATCAAAAAGAATTCTCCTATTGTAAATGTGGCTTGGAATCACCTAATCCCATGGCTGGAAGGCCCTTATGTGGTCCTCATCCAATCTTACCCCAGAAATCAGCATTTCAGGATGCTTGGACTGGGAGAAACATTCTTTGAGGAACATGAATTACAAAGTTCTCTCCACTTTGAAACTCCAATGGTCTCTCCCTTACTTGCTGCTTTTTTCCTTTGTAGATGGTTTTTAGAAGTTTCTTAAACTTCCAAAATTGTTCTCCCTTTTCCTTGAGAGCTTGACCATTAGTTTTATAGAGAGGAAAAGTCAATGTAAATTGGTGATTCATATATTCATAGGAATGGTAATTATGCTTGGATTTTTAAAGTCTTTGCTCTCCAGACTCTGAGTAAATAGAAGTCCTCCACCATGGATTTATGGAAAACAAAGTTGCAATAATAGTTATTTTGTGGTATCATCTAAACTTGCAAGCTGTCAGACACGAAAAAAAGGCAGGAGACTGAAATTGAGAACTGGAGCCCACTGGAGAATGTGGGGTCCACAGAGGGCCCCGAGAGTCCCAAGTAGTGATTGCCCCAGGCTCTGGGTGCATCATCATCATCATCATCATCGCAACTTCATAGAAACGGGAAGGGTGAGCTGAGCTTTGCCCAGCTACTGAGTTTTCTGAGGCTCTCTGTATTCTCTGATGATGTTCTTGCCTTAGATCTGCCATTCTTTATTAAGCGTCGTGGTCATGAAATGAAAGCTCTTTGCCTCAGTGGTTGGTTCCAATGCATGTATCCTCATCAGTGTGCACAGGAAGGCTAGCTCTGAGCTAGATAGCAGCCATATATTTGGGAAGAGGTGAGTTGCTTCCTCTGAAGATTTGTGACAACCAAGTGAAGTAACATAGAACATCTAAACCTATCTGAAGGAAATACATACCAGTAAAAAGGGATGCTAATAAATAGAACAGATTACCCCTCTGGGCTAACTCTGTAGTATAATTTCTCTTTGGCTGAATTATGAAATCATACCCACCCACACTTCATTGTAGTGGGAAATTATGTAACTTTGATCATAATTATATATATATATATATATATATATATATATATATCTCCTCCCCCACCAAAAAAAATAACATGGGATAAGTTTCATATGTGAACTTTAAAAGTCATTGGCTGTCTCTTATTATTGATAACCTAACAGTGGTTTTTATACTGTAGTATGTGTCAGAATTACCCTCCAGGGCTCGCAAAAACAGAGTGAGGGGCCCCACCCCAGGGTTCTCTTCCGTAGATCTGGAGTTGGGCCCAGACATTTCCATTTCTAACAGTTCAGAAGAATTTCTATTTGTTGATGCTGCTGCTTCTGGACCACACTTTGAGAACCACTGGTCTAACAGATACCTCTGCCTTTCCGCCTGGCTGCCACTTCCTGCCAGAAAGAAAACTTATTTCTGCAGGGCAAAAATGGGATAACATTCCATTTATTGGTTTTCTTTTTTTTCTTTGTGTATTTTCTGATTTTCTGAAAGTACCACACAGTGGTCCCAAAGGAAGTGTTCCTAAGTAGCTTCTTGTGAACCAGAGCTAGACAAATAGCACTCTACCCACTGCAGATGGATATTGGAATTCAAACTGATTTGTGTGCCTGCTTTGTTTATGAGTAGCATTATTTATAAAACTTGGAATTGAACTGTCTTTATGGAGTCATTACCACTACTCGGTTCAACACTAAGTGATTCCTTTTTGCATCCAAAATTGATAGAGCTAACAGATGAGCACTGAGTTGAATCCATATATTGTTTATCTTGTACTGTTCCTCTGATTAACAGCATATGCCACAGTGCATGCCCTCTTTCAGTCATATACAAATATATGTCATATGATCTATGTCATAAAATATGTGTGTACATGTATAAATAGACACACACATATATATGAATTGTGTGTGTATATGTTTATACACATACACACATATATATACACCCCATATATATGTAATCTTTAATTTCCCTTGGACACGCATTAAAATTTTTTAAATTTCAAGGAAATGACCCTAAGTATTTTTTGAACATTTGACCATTATTGTAAGTGGAGCCATTTGGAACATAGGTAAAGAAGGTTTATAATATTTTCAAGAGTGAAATTCACTTAAAAATACACTTATCCTGCTAATGCCTTCAGAAAGCAAGGCTACAAACTCCCACAATGCCAGGCCTCTAGCTGAAGAAGAGAAGGGTGGCATGACCCACTTGCTTTCTCTCTTATATCTGGAAAAAAAATGTTTAAGGCATAAGCATATAGAACAGTTATTAAACACCTATTATGTGCATGTCAGTCATTAATTTAACAATGATACTTATGTCCTTTCGCACCACGGGAGCTAGAACTTAATTGATTGGATTTGCTGCTGAATTGCATTTGCTTTTAGTATATTCTCTGTAGAAACTGGATAAAGGGACCCATTAAACAGCAGTGCATGCTTCCCGGATGCTCCACGGGAGGTGGTGGATCCGTGGCCTGAAGATGCATGACAGGAACAGGTTCTATGGCCTTGAATCTGTCTCTAGAAGAATCTGGAGAACCTTCTTGGAGCAGTAGGTATTTCTTACTTGTCGTCTGAATTAAATTCTTTCAACAACTGAAAGAGAGTTTCGAGAGGTTGCTTACTTTGATTCTCTTAAATTATACTGGAACACTGGGAGTGAACCTCCATTAATTTTTTCCAGACTTAAATGCATTTTATATACGGCACAAACCCTCCTCAGCCTACATTCCCATGATATTCCTGACACTCGTGGAGGAAAAATTGTAATTTGTTAGCTCGGTATTACTGTCAAAAGAGAGGAGATTCTGAAGACAGCAGTAATCAGCAGAACTGAGGTCCGTGTCCTTAGGGAGCAAGGACTTGCAAAGACGGACATATACACAAAGGGTGGTTTCTGTGAGATGCACTGTGGAACATTGCAGCAAAGAGAAAGAAGAGGAAGGGTCACCCCGTGCCTTTCCTTTGGAATAAGTTCTGTTGCCACAAGTGATAAAATGGCTTTAATTAGAAATAAACTCTTCTCTGGTCTCACTTCCCAGAAAGATCCTACTTTTCTTCGTTTGCCTTCATTACCCCTAATTGCATCTTGTTGTATCTAGCAATACCCTCTTCTGTCTTCATGTTTTTCTTCCATCAGTTCTCAATCAATAATTCCTTTGAGAATTAATGTGTAGTTTTATAGAGACTAGTTGTGACTTTTTTTTTTTTTTTAGTAATCTCAGAAAATAAACCTTGTTCGAAAACATGCAAGAGCCTAGTCATGTACAAAGTAGAGCTGGTGACTTGAAAAGTTGATTTCTGCCTTCTGGGCCACTTTGATCAGGTTGCTTTTGAAAGGTATTCCTGCTCAACCCTGCATTTGCAGAAACTTGGGCAGGGTAATTTTTACTTTTTGACTCAACCTCAGAGAAGCCAAGTTCAAGGACAGAGCTGTGTCATCTTTGTGCTGTTCTTCCGTAGTGATGGCAACTGTGATTACAGCCCAGTCTCCCCAAGTCCTGTGTTTCTGCCAGGAGCTGCTTCCCCTGATAGAAAGCAGTCTAAGCACAGGGAGAAAGGGAAAGAAAACAGGGCCCTGAGGAGCTTTGGAAAATTATAGGTCTGGCTTATTCTCTAAACATGTCATTTGGAAAGGTAGTTCTTATTATGAAGTAGCTTTAGAGTTGTCCTCTTTTTCTTTGTTGTTGTTGTGTTTTTTTAATCACAAAATACATCTTAGAACACGGTTCCAAAAGAAAATGGTTTCAGAGTGCTGACCACCATAAAATTCACAATAGTTAATTTCAGCCACAAAACTGATTCTCTTTGGAATTATAAAGATTTTTCTGCTCATGACACATTTCAGTATCCCATAGCACTAAATCTGATTTCAGCCTTAGTGGTCTAAGTTGAATTCACTGTTGACTGTTGTATTCTTGTACCATCGGTATGTTCTTCTACATTATACAGTACTTTTTCTAATTTTTCCTATTACTTTGAATCCTAGCAGATCTCTCTATTCATACTAATTTTGAGAAATTCAATGGATGCAAGTTCATTTAAGCAGGTGATGTAGTGAACACTAGCATCTCCCCTAGCTCTTTGTCCTCTTTCATTTTCCTTTACACTCTTATACATATTAAATGTTTGTTCTTTATCTACTTCCAAGAACAGCGAAGGGCTCATGAGAGGTATTCAGTGGATGTTTGGCAAATGAATAAGCGATGTTAGTAGGGCCCCAACTTCTCCTAGTTTCAAGCTTGGTACTCTCCACCTGTGACTCCGGTGTCTGTGCCCTGAAATGTGTGTGTCATTCTTACATTGCCTCTGGAACAATCTCAATCAATCATGAATTCCTTTTGAACTTGAGCACAAAACAAGCAACATCACTCTACAGATAAAACGCCATAAAGAATTAATTCCTGGAACGATAACTCGGCAAAGTAATAGAATTCCAAAACACTGAAGGCTTTCCCTGGAACATCTGAAAAGTCAGTTGTAAAAGTGGCAGAAAACAAGTATAGGAACTTATTTCAGCTTTACTGCAGTAGGAAATTGGCCAATTACCATAGGCTCTCCCTACCAATCACCAAAATTAGAGATGTACTCTGTGCAGATCTTAAAAAGATTCGAAAGGCTTCTTTTGCTTAGTCACACAAAGACATCAAACAACTTGGGTGCATTTTTTCCACTTCTCTCTAAAGTAAACATTCTAACGTGTGTTGTGTATTTCAACCAGTCATATTCACAACAAAAGGCAACAAATGGCCTGTGCATTGCTTCGTTTATTTCACTAAATGTGTCAGCTTTCAGTCAAGAACATAACATTCTTGACCAATGTGATGGTATTTTATTATTTTAAACTTTATCAAATTTATATTCATATAGTTTAACAATCAACTATTTCAGCTTGGGTCCAGCTTGTGTCCTTTCTGGGCCTGCTCTTCAGCTATCATCTGAAGATCCCCCTCAACCACAATTTTGGACGTTTGGGGTGTTTTTGGTCTTTCTTCTACATAGAGTCTCTTACTGTCTAAACATGTGTTCCTTTCTTTGTTTACTCCTTATTATGTTAGAGCACTCTCTCCAGAAGATTCCTGAGAAACAGAGTGAAAGAAGTAATTTTTAAAGACTTTATAAAGATATTTTATTCCATGCTAACATTCAATTAAGAGTTTGAATAGGGGGTACCTGGCTGACTTAGTCAGTAGAGCAGGCAACTCTTGGGCATGAGTTCAAGCCCCATGTTGGGTGTGGAGCCTGTTTAAAAAGTTAAAAGCCAGAGAACTTCTGCCTAAGGAAGAATTTCAATAGGTATAGAATTCTGGGGTCAAAATTATTTTCCTTCCAAATTTTGAATCCATTAGTCCGTTGTTCTCTAGCTTCCTGTGTTAAATCAAGAAGTGCAATGCTATTCTTTTTTTTCTTTAACTTTATTGAAGCATAATTGACATAAAAATTGTATATATTTAAGGCATACAACTTGATGTTTTAATATATTGTATACATTGTGAAATAATTGCAATTAAGCTAATCAACACATTCATCACCTCACATAGTTA
Source organism: Ailurus styani (assembly GCA_002007465.1). Lineage (NCBI taxonomy): Eukaryota > Metazoa > Chordata > Mammalia > Carnivora > Ailuridae > Ailurus > Ailurus styani. The sequence continues at coordinate 676,011 of LNAC01000530.1, read as the reverse complement.
TCGTGTGAGTGTGTGTGTGTGTGTGTGTGTGCGCGCACGTGCGCACACGGGTGTGGTAAGAACAGTTAAGATCCACCCTCTTAGCAAATTTCAAGTGTATAGGGCAGAAGTTGGTACAACCATTATGGAAAAACCATATAGAGTTTCTTCAAAAAAAATTAAATACACAGCTACCTTATGATCCAACAATCCCACTTCTGTGTATATACCCAACAAAAATAAAAATCAGAATCTCAAAGCAATACTGCACTCCCATGAGTATGTGGGTGCAGCATTATTCACAATATCCAAGGTAATGGAAACTACCTAAGTGTCTGTCAACGGATGAATGAATAAAGAGAAAGTGATATATGTATAATGTAATACTATCCAGCCTTTAAAAAGAAGGAATTCTTGCCATTGGCAACAACATGAATGAAGCTGAAGGCCAATGCCATTGTGATTCTAAATCCTTTGTATGTGTTTATAATCCACACCCCCCCCCCAAAAAAAGGAAAAGAAAAGAAAATGAAGAATAAAACCTTTTTTCTGTAGCCAGTGTTGTGAAATGTCACCATGATGTAGCTTATTAGGGTATTTCCCATCCATTTTGCTGGGCACTTGGTTGAGGAGGAAGATGTTTATCTGGAAATTTTTATATTTGAGCTCTGAGAAATTTTATTAAATTGCTTTGTTTTCTCTGTTGTTTCTTTGGGAACTCTTATTATTTAGATATTGTACCTCTCATTCTTTTTCTTCTATTTTCCTATATTTAATTCTATTTTTTGAGGTATTTTTCAAATTTATCTTCCTTAACAAGTTTTCTATTACTGCTATATTTTTAAATTTCCAAAAGCTTTTTTTGTGTGTGTGTGTTATGAGTGTTTCTTCCTTATAGCATCTTATTCTTGCTTTATAAATGTGATTTTCTGTATGTCTAAAAATATAAATGATAGGTTTAGGGTTATTTCCAATTGTTGTTGTAGAAATTTGTCCCCACTGCCTAGTCTTTTCTCGGTTGCTTTTTAAAATTTTCTGATGTCTTTTGTGTTAAAGATGTGTTATGTTGTGTGTTATGTGTTATGTTGTGCACACCCACACACCCACTACCAAACTTTAGAAGAAACCCTCAATGCACAGTTCAGTGTTCCTTATGTGTCCTTCTCTCTCTCCTTGGCTTTTCTGTTTATTTTCACTGCATGTATACACCTCAGCTATTTTATATACTATTTCGTGTGTTGTTAAACATGCAAGTTATTTTTCTCAACATTCACAGTCTGTCTGGAAGTTGAATTCTACTTGAAGGGTGATCTTTTCAGCAAAGACACCCATTAGAGAATAAGCTGTTTATGCGTGGCTATCAACTTCCTTCCTTCTGTAGGCAAACCACCCTGTTGTTTGAGACTGCTCTTGACACGGCCAGTTCCCCTCATCTCATTTTTCTGGATCAGTTTGTCACCTGGTGGTTTTTCCCACCAGGTGGACTCCTAGCCTTCCTTTGGGTCACCCTGTTCTTAGATGTCCCATTTAGTGTCTGGAGAGAATTTGGAGATCACTCATTTTCCTTCTATGCCCCTTCCAGAAGGCACATGTAAACAACTTCATGAAAGCTTTGCTCTACAGTCTCATGCCTTCAGTTTCTATATAAATAGTGGTTCAGTGATGGCGCTACATGGCTCAGTAGCTTTGATGTGGACCCTGGGAGGGCCCCTTAGGAGACACTGTGAATCACATTGTAGAACCCCATTGGAATTAGTGGAGTCACAGAAGAGATTTGAGCATGGATGCCTGCAAATGCCCCAAAACGTCTACCACATTGGTCTAGAATTTGGTACTTCATGGACACCATACTTTAGCACCCAGGGAAAATGCTAATACTTATCTGCTTTATTTAAGCTCATGAAATTGGATAGTTTGGCTAAATCTTAGCAAATATGTAACATCCTTGGTATATATGAAACTGGAAACCTCAAACTGGTTTCCTGAATTTAATTCCTTTCCCGTTTTGACGTACCTTCTATTTTAGGTGTTTGCAGTATATAACTGTTTTGGCCTGCATCTCCCAGGATTTGGAAGGTTCTCATTTATTTTTTTGTTTTTATTTTTTTTATTGGTGCATAGGTATTACATATAGACAATTTTTAAAGTGCAGTGAAATTTTTTTAAAAAATTCCTGGAATGTCACTAACCAAAGGAAATTACTGTTAACATTTTTGTCCTTTTTCTCAAGTAATTTTTTCTTCTTTACTATGATGATAGAAACAACATTGACATACTAAATTTAAAATATAATAATCTGGGACACCTGGGTGGCTTAGTCAGTTAAGCGTCTGCATTCAGCTCAGGTCATGATCCCAGGGTCTTGGGATCGAGTCCCACATTGGGCTCCTGGATCAGCAGGAAGTCTGCTTCTCCCTCTGCCTTCAGCTCTCCCTGCTTGTGCTCTCTCTCAGACATATAAATAAATCTTAAAAAAATAAATAAAAATAAATAAAAAATAATAATCTTTGTGATTTCAGTAACAGTATGTACTCACTATAAAATATTTAGAAAATACAGAAACGCATAAGAAATTTAAATCCAGAATCTGACTATTCAGATAAAACCATGTTAAGACTTTATACTTATATAGTTCTTCAAGGCCTTGTTAAAAAAAAACGTAATCGCAAAAGTAATAAATGCTCATTTAAAAATATAAATAACAGAGGGGTGACTGAGTGGCTCAGTCGGTTAAGCAGCCGACTCTTCATCCCCACTGGGCGTGGAGCCTGCTTAGATTCTTCTTCTCTCTGCCCCTCCCCCCTCTCTAAAAAAAAATCTATAAACAACATTAAATATTTGTCATTTGGGTTTTTCTGCATAAATTATTGTATATCAGGCCCATGAGGTCATTAAAAAGAATAAGATAAATTTATATTCACTGAGATAGACCTTGTGATTATTATAAATGACTAAATTTAAAAAGCAAATTGTGGAATAGTATGTGTGTTGTAATTTTATTTAATTAAGAAATATTGGGTGCCTAGGTGGCTCAGTGGGTTAAAGCCACTGCCTTCGGCTCAGGTCATGATCCCAGGGTCCTGGGATCGAGGCCCACATCGGGCTCTCTGCTCAGCAGGGAGTCTGCTTCCCCCTCTCTCTCTGCCTGCCTCTCAGCCTACTTGTGATCTCTCTCTCTCTGTCAAATAAATAAATAAAATCTTTAAAAAAAAAGTAATATTAAAGGCAGGTATATATATATACACTTATTTATGTTAGTATCTTTGGATCTCAGGAAATGTGGTTTATATAAATGTAAATAGTTTAATGCATAGAAAGATCTGAGAAAATACACAATAAACTTTAAAGAAGGAAAACCTTGAAGAATTTTAGAGAAAAATAGGGCTGAAAAGGGAATTCTAATTATTCGTTCCATAACTTTCTGTTATCTGTATTTTTTAAAGATTTATTTATTTATTTTGGAGAGAGAGGGAGCACAAACAAGCGAGGGAGGGGCAGAGGGAGAGAGAATCCTGAAGGTGACTCCCCTGTGAAGCCTGCCTCGGGGCTCGATCCCAGGATTGCAAGGTCACGACCTGAGCTGAAATCAGGATTCGGATGCTTAAGCCACTGAGCCATCCAGGTTCCCTGATCGTTTCTAGCTATTATATACCCCACTGTTGTATATTTCTGCACACAAACCACTTTTCATATGTGGATACAACAGTCTTCTTAGTCAGATAGAGTCCTAAAAGTAGGGTTGTTCTACCAAAGGGCGTATAAATATTTAATATTCATGGAAGGTCCAATTGCTTTCCAAAAAAGGCAGTATGTGTTACTCCAAAAATCTGTAAATATGCCTAACCATTCACCGCACCACTAATACTGCATATTGTCAACCTTTAAATGTTTTGACAATCTGAGCAGTACAAAATACGACTTTTTTCTTAAATACATGTTTCTTAGAGTTGTGGCATCCATGCAGAATTTTTTGAATTTTTTTGCAGGCAGACAGGGTGTTTGCTGCTGATTGTCAGCAATCTATGTAGAAAAGCTGCATTCCCCAGCATGCACTGCTTCCAGGGCTTGTCCTTCTGTGTACAGTGTTCCCCTTCTGTCTATAGCAGATTAACGCATTACATATGTGCCCATATCCATCTCAGAATCAGAGCAAAATTTTCAAGAGACCTTCATCAGACCGCTCATACTACAATCCCGGTCATTTCCTGCATATCACAGTTGGAATGGATGTAGGAAAGCTTACTTATGGGAGAAAAGCTGGTGTTGTACGTTGATGCCTAAAAGAGCAGAGTTGCTATGAATCTTGCATTTTTGGTCACAGCAGCAGCACATAATGAGATACTGAAATGATGGGGAGAGGTGGCATCTAGGTACCTGTGTACAGAATTGCAGCTTTGCTTGGTTTCCAAATGAAAAAGCACAAGTGGGTACTCCTTGTACCTTTTGTTATATCGGTGATGATTTCTTCCAGATCCTGCAATTAGCCCTTGGCTTGTGTTGCACTTCTCTGAATTTTCACTGTCTTAATGTCTTCGTCATTACCATTGTGTGAATTTGGAAAAGTTGTGTCGTAAGTGTGAACCAGACACAATTTTAAATCAGAAGTCTTTGGATTTCCTCTGTGTGAAATATTTTCTATAATTTCACTTCTATGGAAACACATGCCTTAAAAAATATTGGAAAGAGTAAAAGAAATAGTAGATGTTTAAGTCTTGCCATTACACTTAGCACGCCACCCCCAGGATTCTGAGAGAGGGTGTCAGGGGACCCATGGCAGCTTTAAATATTGAATGATAGGATTTGTGACAATGTAGCATATGGTTTTGTGTGAACAATGAATATTATATGATGTGTGCTGCCAAGGAGGAAGTGGGTTTTTGAAGACCCAGGGCAGTGGAGGCTCCATCAGAGAATGCTTTTTCATGACTGGTGTCTAAGGTCTAAAAGATGGATTGAGGGACTCACTTGAAGCAATCAGATGAGGACAAGGCCATTAATGAGTTACAACTATGCCCGAGAAAGACACCAGCAGTTGCTGCAACCACATAAAATTTTAATAACTTGATGGTGTCCCTAGTGATCTATGCTTGATCTGAGCTGCTTAAATTTTCTCACATTAGAGGCATGGCAATTTCATCCCCTTCCTTAGAAAGATCTTCACTGGGGTATGTCCCTCTTACATCTCCTGACCAGTTAACACCATCCCATATACCATATCTCCTTCTCTCCAGCCCCCTAGATTCAATTTTCTCTGGTATGTGTTTGTCAAAAGTGAAGGTAACTAGGGGTGCCTGGGTGGCTCAGTTGGTTAAGCGTCTGCCTTCAGCTGGGGTCATGATCCTGGGGTCCTGGGATCGAGTCCCACGTTGGGCTCCCTGCTCAGTGAGGAAGACTGCTTCTCCCTCTCCCTTTGCCTGCCGCTCCCCCTGCTTGTGCTCTCTCTCTCTCTCTCTCTCTCTCTCTCTCTCTGTCAAATAAATAAATGAAATCTTTAAAAAGAGAGAGAAAGAGAGAGAGAGAAGGTAACTGAAGGAACATTGTGTAAGAAGGAATATCAAACTAATAATTAGCCACAATAAAGTCCTGCCTTATAGGCAACTTCAGTTGACTATCAGGGACTTTTCCCTGCTTCTTCATTTCTGATCAAAAGAGAAAACTCAGAGGCCAGTAGGCTGGTGGTGAGGAGAAATAGTAATCTCTATTCCACCATGTCAGAGGTTACATTTCCATCATTTGAATCTGTTTGAAAATGCTGGTAAAATGGCCATTACTTAAAATGGCATCTGGCCACAAGTTCAGTGACAGTCCACAGGTCATGAAATTGCTCTTCCAGTGGGAAGCAAGCAAACACAGTGTGAAAGATGGGCCATTCCTGAGCTGCAGACTTCAAGGAGAATCCTGGATTGTTGTTTCCATGATTACATGGATTGGCAGATAGCATGGCATGCAATGGACATAAAGTTGGCACTGCTTCTCAAATCTGAATGTGCATACAGGTCCCCTGGGGATCATGTCCAAATGTGGGTTCAGGGTTCAGATTCTGCTGGGTGTGGTGAGGCCCAGGATTCTACAGGACCCACAGCTCCTAGGTGCAGCTCATGCTGCTGGTCCACAGCCCACACTTGGAGTATATGAAGTCTTACCTTTTGAATCTTTTTCATTTTAGCTGAAGATACAAACACGACTTCTGTCTGTTTGTGATCCTTTGGGTTGTTCATCTTGAGGGACCTTCCACTTCCATGCCCTCCTCACAGGGCCATGAGTGAACAGAAATTCCATTGTTTTTTTCAATGACAAAGTTGACAAACATAGTTTTTCTGATAAATCCTTCATTCCTTATGATGTCACAAAGTAAACTAGCTAGAGTTAGCATTGAGCTTTAATTAATGAACTGAATAGAGTCAGTATTTTTCTGCTTGAAACATTTCAGAACTTGATGAACTATAAATATAACAGGTGGGAATGTTTGTTAAGAATGCTGGGGTGCGGGCGCCTGGGTGGCTCAGTGGGTTAAAGCCTCTGCTTTCGGCTCAGGTCATGATCTCAGGGTCCTGGGATCGAGGCCCGCATCGGGCTCCCTGCTCAGCGGGGAGCCTGCTTCCCCCTCTCTCTCTCTGCCTGCCTCTCTGCCTCCTTGTGATCTCTCCCCCTCTGTGAAATAAATAAAATCTTTAAAAAAAAAAAAAAATGCTGGGGTGCCTGGGTGGCTCATTCGGCTCAGGTCATGATCCCAGAGTCCTGGGATCGAGCCCCATATCAGGCTCCCTGCTCAGTGGAAAGCCTGCTTCTCCCTCAACAGCTCCCCCGTGCTTGTGTTCCCTCTCTCACTATCTCTCTCTGTCANTTTTAAAAAAAAAAAAAAAAAAAAAAGAATGGTAATGCTAGAGCACCTGGGTGGCTCAGTCAGTTAAGTGTCTGCCTTTGTCTCAGGTCATGATCTCAGGGTCATGGGATTGAGCCTTGTGTCCCAGTCCCTGCTCATAACCTTCCCCTTCCTCATGATCTTTCTCGCACACGTGTGCACTCTCTTCCTCAAATAAATAAATAAAATCTTTAAGAGGAAAAGAATGGTAATGTTGAAGAAATAGTGTTTTACAGCTTTAAATCTGTGACTCACCTGTCAGGACTCAGGGAAGCCAGGGGTTACTGCCTTCATAACACTAAGGCTCCCCCTCTGTGTGTGAGTCTCACGTTGCTCCAAGGCCAAAGATTAGCTCTGCATGCCTTCATCCCTGTGTCCACTGCCACACATGGGACCAGGCACCTGCAAGTGCTCAATGAATGCTAGTAAAAAAAAATCCTTCTTGGAATAAATATATAAAGTAAATGATGGCATATCTATCCAGGGCAACAAAATATACCTCAGGAAATAATAATTGCAAAAACCCTAACCACATGAAATTTTTATAATATTAGGTTAAGTGAAAAAAACTGGATGCAACAATGCATTTTTTGTGTGCTTACAATTTTTAATATATAAATAATGAATAAATAACAAAAAGGAACTTAGGAAAATGGAAACAGTAGGCTAATTATGGGTGAATTAATTTCATCGTAAAAGTATTCCTTTTTTATATTACAGTTTTCAATAAATTATATATAATAAGAAACCACAATGAGTTGTATTTTACTATCATTAGACATCATTCTTGCTTCCCTCCCCGTACTTAATTGTAAAATCCCACTCTACCTAAGACTCCCTTTAGAGAAATTAAAGACAGATTTTGAAAACATTTAACAACTGTAAGAGTGAATAAATTTTTATAGATTATGTTAATGTTTTCATTTTACTTGTAAACTCTATAACATTCCCTAAAATTTGATGAAACTCACAGGGCCCTTAAGAAAGAGCTCTTGTCCTATTCATTTTATTCTTCCCTCATCCAGACACTCAGCAAAACCAATTATAGACTATCAGGAATTCACCTTATCAAATGGAGTGTAGCCAAACTCTCGCATGCTTAAATCAATTGACTAGTGTTTTCCCCACTGCACTTCTTTTGGCCTCTGTACTACATACGTTATTTTTTCCAATTTAAAATCATGCCTTTGGGACACCTGGGTGGCTCAGTCATTTAAGTGTCTGCCTTCAGCTTAGGCCATGATCCCACAGTCCTGGGATGGAATCCTGCATCCAGCTCCTTGCTCAGTGGGGAACCTGCTTCTCCCTCTGCCTGCCACTCCCCCTACTTGTGCACGCACTCTTTCTCTGTCTCTGACAAATAAATAAATAAATCTTTTTTTAAAAAGATAAAATCATGCCTTTGTTTTCATCTTGTGTAAAATCTAGCCTCTGTAACAGGTATGTTCATTCATCTATCTGCTGACAACTGTTAAATTTGAAAGTGATGTAATCGGGTAAAACCAGCTAGCAGTTATGAAGGTCATGTTGACTTTTTGCATTTTTACCGTGAAGTAAAATTTCTACTTAGAAATTGACGGCATGAGTCCTTATCGAAATAGTATGACTAACGGCAGAGGACAAGTTCTTTTTCTTAGGCTAGCCTATGGATTCCTTTCTCTTGTGCAGGTGGACATACTTGTCTCTCTCTACCAGTTTCTCTCTCTTTCTTCATCCCTCTTTTTCCTCCCTTAAATGATCTACACTTCTGGATAAATGTCCTCAAATTAATTTTTATTCAGATATTTGAGATTTACACATCCAAATGCACACATATTCTCACATCTGTGGACATATGTTATGGCACCTTGTGTTTTGAGAGGCGCAAACAACTCTCCTCTTGCTCACCTTTGTACCTCTAGAGCCTAGCAGACCCCTCCATATACGTTCATTGAAAGAATGTATATGTGAATTAAAGAATGAACAAATGTTATTCCTAGTGAGGTAAGAAATAGTGTTGAAGACCAATAAATGATTAGAAACTCATAATTATAGTTTGCATGTCCACACTGACTACTCTTTTGCTAGAATCTTCAATCATGTCACTTTTGTTGGTAAATATTTCTCTTTCTCCTTTGCTTCACTATTTGCTGCCAAACCATGACCTTTAAAATTTGTTTACTTTTTATTTTCATACCATCTCCTCTTTTCCTTTTGAAAAATATGAGCAAAACTCAAGAATCTGTAATTCCATCTTCTCCTTTGACCTAGGACAGCATTTGTTTTATACCTCTCTTCTGTCGTTTATCTCATTCTGCTTTGTCATTTGGGAACTTGACTTTTCATTCCTACTGAGTTTTCAATCCTTTTAGGAAAACAATGATTTCTCTATTTTAAAAAAAATCTCTGGTATTGCCTAGGTTGGTTTCTAGAACATCATTAACAATGGCAGAATTGAAGTTAGAATTTGAAACATTGTCTACATGAAACACAGTTAAAAATGTTCAAGCTGGGCGCCTGGGTGGCTCAGTGGGTTAAAACCTCTGCCTTCGGCTCAGGTCATGATCTCAGGGTCCTGGGATCGAGGCCCGCATCGGGCTCTCTGCTCAGCAGGGAGCTTGCTTCCTCCTCTCTCTCTGCCTGCCTCTCTGTCTACTTGTGATCTCTCTGTCAAATAAATAAATAAAATATTAAAAAAAAGAGAGAAAAATGTTCAAGCAATATTTATCCAAAAACAGAAAGTAGAAATGATTTCAAAAAAGTAAGATGCTCAAGGGGTGCCTGAGTGGTTCAGTCTGTTAAGCATCTGTCTTTGGCTCAAGTCATGATGCTGGAATCCTGAGATCGAGCCCCACATCTTCTCAGCAGGGAGTCTGTTTATCCTCTCCCTCTGCTGCTCCCCCTGCTTATGCTCTCTGTCAAATAAATAAATAAAATCTTTTTAAAAAACAGAGTAAGATGCTCAAGGAAAAGTCATATTTATTAAACTTTTCTGAGGCCAAATGAGCCTTGAATTTTATACAGATAAGAAGACTTTGGCGTTCTTAGAAAATTAGGTGTGCTATACATTGTAAAAGATTGTCCATATTCTTAGAACAGGACTGCCTTTGTGATGGAAGTGGGGTAGGGAGAGAGTATACAAGATCAAATCAAATATGTCTGGTTGGTACAAAGAGAACAATGTAAATTCCTTATTATGTCTATAAATCCGAACCTTGGAGTCCCGGAAGCACTCTGGAGATCTATCTGCTGGGGTCCTAGTGTCGTCTTGCTGCTCTCTTTTTCCTCCCCTCCATTGTTCCACAGTATTTGTACAGCTGATTAATTTGCCCATTTCCTCAATTTAACTGTGAGCTTTGGATGGACTCTGCCACATACTTAGTCCTATACAAAGAGTAGAGAAGAAAACATTTTTATATTGAATTGTTGATGCAAAATCCCATAGTGAATAATGATTTGAAGAAGAGAAAACTTCTATTGGCTACTCTGGAATGTATGAATAAAATTTTATCATCTACTTTAGTATTTTTCAAATGCTGCTCCTCCCTAGTGGGTAGAGAGTAATGGGATGAATTGGCAGAAGGCAAGGACAAAAGTTGAGTCTCTAGGCTCCCCAACTTCACTTGAGTCAGTATCTTTTTTGTTAGGGCTTCTGTAATTTGAACAGAAAGTTGTAAAGACCAGAGAATTTTCCATATTTGTTGTTCTTGTTGCTTACCCACAAACTAGCTTCATTTGAAATATCAGTGCAGCTGAATCATGATGAAGAGGGAAACCAAAGGAGCTATGAAAATAGGGCTTATCTGTGCCTTAGCAATTATTATAAAAGAAAAAAAGTAAGGAAGACTCTTTAAAACCGAGAGAAATTAGTGTCGTATTGTTTGAGTGTGTGGTGGAGGAAAAGGGCCAGCTCCTGACTTACAGACATTTAACTCAGCAGCCGAAGGTCAGAGAGGATAAAAAGCTATTATGTTCGAACAGGTGTTTTGAGACCTTTGGAAATGAGTTTGTAATTTGAGTTGCATTCAGAGACAACAGGGGCATATAACTGTAAAAACCAACCAGTCACTGTTGTGGTACTTTCTGCAAGAAGACTTTTGCATGCAGAAATCAGATGGGAAATGTGTCAAACATGCTTACTCTTGAAATATCATCAGAGATACTGCCGGCCATGTACATTTTATTTGATCCTGTGTCTTTGCCTTGAATCACCTCTGTCTTAGAAACATTCACTCTACCTTTACTTCATTTGGGTGGAAAATGAACTTTTGATCACATTTCTTTGCGAGTGTGTTTAAGTCTTACCGCATGCAAAATACGAAAGTGGTTGAGGATGTGGGTCTTTCCATTGCGTTTCCTATGCCTTGACCCAGGACGTAATTCATTTACTCAACATTCAACTATTGAATTCAACATGTTCTGAATAGGGGCGCCTGGGTGGCTCACTTGGTTAAGCGACTGCCTTCGGCTCAGATCCTGATCTCCCAGGGTCTCCTGGGATTGAGTCCCACATCAGGCTCCCTGCTCCGTGGGGAGTTTTCTTCTCCCTCCGACCTCTCCCCTTTCATGCTCTCTCTCTCGTTCTCTCTCTCTCAAATAAATAAAACCTTTAAAAAATGTTCTAAATATTGTGGTGCAACAGATACACAATCGTTGAGGAAATAAAGAGCAAGGACTTTGTTGAACACTGTTTGAGCTACATTCACATATCATCATCAGTTCCAATATGCCCCATGTTTTACTTTCTAAGGATGCCTTCTTTCTCTCACTTTTTAAAGAAAAATTATTTTGATTAACTTAGTAGTTATTAGAATAAAAATAGTATGCTGACTCCAGAGAGTTTAATGATTTCTTTGCATTGGCGATCTGTCGTAATGCAGCACCTGCATACTCTTCTTAGTTGAACCATAAAGATGAACGAGAGTCCAGTCTTGATAAGAGATTCATTCACATTTTTAGTTATTATGGATGTTAATGTTCAGTGACTAAAGAAGCATCCAGTTCTCACTCAACTGTATCCTGAATGGCACTATGCACAACAAAGGAAAAAGAAACATACTATTTCTGAACTTGATGCCAGCTGCCCTGTTCTCTTTTGTCTAGTTTGATATGTTAAAATATCAGTTAATGCTCTTGAAAAGTATGTACACTTACAGTTGCCAGTCAGGCTTTAACTTTCCCAAAAGAACTGCTAGAGAGGGCGCCTGGGTGGCTCAGTGGGTTAAAGCCTCTGCTTTCGGCTCAGGTCATGATCTCAGGGTCCTGGGATCGAGGCCCGCATCGGGCTCCCTGCTCAGCGGGGAGCCTGCTTCCTCCTCTCTCTCTCTGCCTGCCTCTCTGCCTCCTTGTGATCTCTCTCCCTCTGTGAAATAAATAAATAAAATCTTTAAAAAAAAAAAAAAAGAACTGCTAGAGAAGTTCTGGCCCCGAGAGGGCTGCTGGGATAAAAGGCACCTTTGACTAAAAAATACCACCTCTTCCCTCTGTGTGGTGTGCCCTAAAATGCAGCAACATAGCCACCGAAAGTGACTCTGAATGCAAAGGTAGAAAGAGAAAATTGCGGGGTTTGTGGTTGCCAGGACAGGGTTACATAAAGTTGGCCATACAATTGGGGTCATGCTGGTAAATCAATATGTGTTGCCATGGAGAAATGGCCATAAGAGAAAAAAACAGATGGTGGTTGTGGTGGAGACAAAGACATAAGATCCCCAAATCTCCTTCCCTGTAAAGGTTATATAGAATTCGACAATGCAAGGAAGAATGTCATGTGTATATCTTGAAGACCTATGTTACTATTTTATCACATTTCTGCAAAAATATGCCATTAAAGTCATCGTGGTTTTTGTCTCTTTTATTTCCCTTATGTCCCAAGTCAAAAAAATAAACTCCCCCACTTCCCCTGTCAAACCATTACCCTTATCTCAGTCAATGCATGTAAATACCCATTTTATTTACTACATCTATCTTGATTTAAAGCAAGATTGCCCACTGAATATTTTCACTGCAAAAAAAAAAAGTATCTTTCTTTCTCTGAAGAGAATATTATTTGACAAATATTTATCATACAGCCACTAGGTGCAAAACACTGCTATATTCCTTGTATGTATGCTACCTGATAAAAACATAAGCTGACCCAGGCTCTGGATTATAAAAGCCTTATATCTCATGTTTCAGTTTTGCCCTCGAATGTTTACATAATGAGAATGAACATACAGTATTTTTTTCTACTTAACACACAGTTTGATTTTTTGAGTTTCTGAAAACCTAAAGCTTAATAATGAAAAATCAGATCTTAATCACTATTATAGAAGAATTCTACTTTTATTTGTTCTAATGTATAGTATGAAACAGTAACATCACTTGCTGGAGAACTAGATGAATGCAATTTTTCACTTTGTCTCAAAACATAAAGATGACCTATGTCAGTAATGTCCTGATAAAATATATCAGTGGAATTTTGTTTCCTTGAAATAAGACATTTTTCTTTGTAATTCCATATGAGGAACATGTAATAGAGGCAATATAATACTTGAGATCAGAAACATCTCTGAAGACATATTTCTGGCAATAGGGTAGAATAATTTTCCTGAACATCACTGATACTAGAAACAACCATAAATGTCAGATTTAAGAACTGTTTTAATTCCATCAATGAACTAACAAGAAACTAAGTTTTTCTAAACCTGAGCTTCAGTTTCCAAGACTCAAAGAAAGAACAGTGAAAAAAGAGATAAATCTCAAGGGACCACCAAAGCTAGGAGTTTAATAGAAGAACCATTTCATAGAACTGGAACCCCAACCCCAGACAGCTACAACTTTAAAATGAAGGTGAGAACTAGACCCAAGCCACCAACCCACCTTGCCAAAGATAAGTAAAATTGTCTGTCTCCAATCCAGGTACTACATGAAGAAAAATAAAAATTTCTCCTGAATGTTCTTAAAATAGATTAGTCTGGATTAGCTAAATAGATTAGCATGGATTTTTAAGATAAATTCACACCACTTGGGTGATCCAGAAAATCTATAAGCAAAGAATTTAAATTCAAGTAGTAGTAGGCTATTACTGTCTCAAGTCACCTGGCAAATACAAATGAAAATCCAAAAGCAAATAAAAATCCTTTTGGAGGTTGATTATCTACTTTCAGAACAAATAACAAAATTTCCCCCAGGTAAAGTTCCAAGGAAGTAGACTCAAAATCAACAATTCAGAGTATACAGAGAACCAAGACACCATACCTATAAAGCAATGGAAAAAGCAAACTGAATTAAATAAGCTGAATTAAAGCTACAAAGATATCAGAGGTAGAATATGAAGTAAGTATAAATTAATATACTTGAGGAAGCAAAACAGAATTTATTTATTAAATTCTATTATTTGGGGAATTGTAGTAAAGTCCATGCAAAACAGAAGTTTGATGTAAGGAAAGAGCAAAATGAGCATATTGGGAAAAAGAACCATATACAATTAGCAGAAATAAAAATATACAATATTAATTTTTTAAAACTCGATGGATGTGTTTAGAAAATTCAAAATAATGGGGGAATGATGAATGGGAAAATATTTTTGAGGATATTATACAGAATGCAGTAGAAAAAAAACAAGAGTTAGGAAATGTAGAAGATGTAGAGAGAGGAAGATGTAGAGTTCTATGTTGTTGTATGGAGTTCTGGTAGGAAAAAAAGAGAAACAATAGGACAAGTGTAAGTATTTGAAGAGAATTTTAGCTGAGAAGTTTTCAGAACTGATGAAAAACACCATTCATCAGATGCTGAAATACCAAAATTACCAAGAAAGATAAATTAAAAGACATCCAAGCAAAGATACATTATAATCAATCATCAGACTTCAAGGACATAGATTTTGAAATCTGTTGGTGGAGCAGGAAGGAGACATTGTGTTCAGAGGGAAAATAATTAGCTTGCTTCTTACTAGCACAGCTATGATCACATTTTTTTAATGTGCAGAAAATGAAATATACTTAATTGACATTGTTTTTAAGTATTTGAATGAAATAAATATACTTTCAAGTGAAGAAGAATGGAAAGAGTTTGCCACCAAGATATCCTCATTTAACGAATTTGAAAATATATTTTTCAGGGAAAAAAAATGTTTTTCCAGAGAGAAAGTCTTAGAGACAAGAATAATTGATGAAGAGTAAGGTAATATATATGTGGAAAAATCAGATACAAACATTGACTGAATAAAATAAGAATGTCAATAGAGAAAACTATACATAAAAATTGTTATTTGGGGAATTGTAGTGTTCTAAGGTCATTCTATTGTTTGGGAGGAAGAGAAAGATAATGATTAATTGTAGGCATTGATAACTTATGTATGCATATGCTAAGAAGTCTAGTGTAATTGTTTAAATAAAGAAGTAAAGTCCATGCACTTGAAACTAATAAGGGGAGAAAATAGAAAGGGAAAATAAATGATCATTCCAAAAGAAAAAATAAATAGACAAAAGAAGCCTAGAAATGGCAAGAAAAATAAATACAAAACCAGGATAATAAAAGTAATACAAACATATCATTAATTACACTAAATGTATTTGGACAAAATGCTTGACTTAAAAGACAAAGGTTCTCAGGTTGAATTGAAAAAAATAAGTACAGTTATATACTTATATCATTTATTTGAAGTGAGTTTTTTATTGATAACATACAGATTTCTGTATTGATTTCTTTTGATTGATATATTTAGAGCATTTATATTTAATGTGATTCTTGATCTATTAAGGATTGAAATTCTAACATTTTATTTTGAATCTTTTTTCCTGACTTTGTGTGCATTACTTGGACATTTTTCTGAATTCAATTTTGATTTATCTGTAGTGTCATTTAGCATATCTCTATGTAGAACTTTTTTAGTCGATTCTCGTGGAGTGACATAATTTCCCTCAGTCTATTGGTGTCATCATTTTACCAGTTCAGGTAAAGTATAAAATCCTGGGACCTCATTTTTCCCCTTTACCCTACCTCTTTAATAATATAATTATTTTAAATATTTCTTCCACATGTATTTGGAACCAAACCATATTATAAATTTTGCTTCAGTCATCAAATATACTTCAGAAAGTTCAAGAGGAGAAGGAAAGCCTACTGTATTTGCTGATATTTCTGCTTATTGTGTTCTTTCTTCTTTCCTGATGTTTTAAGATTCCTTCTTTGATAATTTTCTTTCTGTCTAGAGAGCTTCCTTTAGCCAATTTTTTAGGGTTAGTCTGCTGATAACAGATTTTCCTGATTGTTCTTTATCTAAGAGTGTCTTGATTTCCACAAATTCCTGAAGGATATTGTTGCTGGGTGTGAGATTTTCAGTTGACAGTTCTTTTTCTTTCAGTATTTGAAAAGTATTGTGCTGCTTTGTCCTGGCATCCATAGTTTCTTGTGTTAAATGAGTTAAAATTATTTTCTCCTATAATTTAAGTGTTGTTTTACTCTGGCTGCTGTTGAGATAGTTTACCTGTCTTTAGTTTTCAGAAGTTTAATTATGATGCATCTTGTCATGTATTTCTTTGGATTTATTCTGATTGAGGCTCACTCAACCTTTTCTATCTCTAGGTTTATTTCTCTTGCTAGATTTGGGAAGTTTTCAGCCATTACTTCATCAAATTCTTTTTTCACTCTCACCCTCTTTGTCCTCTCCATCTAGGAGTCCAGTGACAGAAATGTTAAATATTTTGTTATAGTTTCACAGCCCCTTGACTCTCTGGTCATTTTTTTTCTATTTGTTTTCTCTATGTTTTTCAAATTAGGTAATTTTTATTATTCTACCTTCCATTCTGTTGCTTCTTTCCTCTCTCCCCTCCTTTCTGTTGTTGACCCCATCCACTGAGCTTTTAGTTTTAGTTATTATATTTTCAGTCCTGAAATTTCCATTTTGTTCTTCTTTAGACTTACTTTGCTGAGATGAGAATTTCTATTTTTTGCTGAGGCTTTCAAAATTTTTTCATTTCTTTCAAGTATGCTTACCATTGCTTATTGAATCATTTTTATCATGGCTGCCTTAAAATCTTTGTCAGATAATTTTAACATCTCTCTGTTCTTGGTGTTGACATCTATTATCTGTCTTTTTCCAGTTGAGATCTTCCTGGTTCTTGGTATGATAAGTGACTTTAAAATCTGGACAATTTTGTATTATGTTATGAGACTCTGTATTACGTTATGAGACTGGATCTTATTTAAAACTTCCTCTTTTTTTAACATATAATGTATTATTTATTTCAGGGGTACAGGTCTGTGATTCATCAGTCTTACACAATTCATAGCATCACCATAGCACATACCCTCCCCAAGGTCCATCACCCAGCCACCCCATCCTCCTTACCCTCTTCCCCTCCAGCAACTTCAGTTTGTTTCCTGAGATTAAGAATCTGTTATGGTTTGTTTCCCTCTCTGTAAACCTCCCATTTTAACTGTCTTTTTTGTGACACTGCTCTAGCAAGAGAAGTGGGAGGGATAGGCTTCAAGTGGAATGGAAATACAGATTTCCCTTTCAGACCCCTCTGATCCTCTTTATTGCTAGGTGTGAATGGAATTTCATCTCCAGTGGCACCATGGTGGGAATAGCCTCATTATTTCTGGGCATGGGTGAAAGCTTGAACTCTCCACTAGTTTTCAAAGGGAGAGATGTCTCATCACTGCCAGCTAGGAATGGAAGTTCTAGCTCCCCATGTGGTCACCATGGTCACTCCAGGGTGGAGAACACCCATTATTGGTTGGCAGGGATGAAAGCCTCAGCTCCCTATTTGGACTTCTCTGATACCATCCTTGCCTTATTACAGTTTCACTAGGCCAGAATTATAGGGTCCTCACTCAGCCTTCTTGGCATCACTGAGGTAATGGCTACACTTTTTTTGGTGGTGTTTGACTGGAGGAGAGTGGTTATTGCCTAAAAGTTTTCTCTCTTAGTGACGTAGCACTTCCCTTTTCCTAGTCCTTGGACTAGAGAGAACAAGTTTTGAAGGACTTTTTTGTCTGCACCCACTGGCATTTCTGAGTTACCAGCTTTATAATTCCAAGTCTGGACTATAGGCAGCAAAAAGATAACCCAGGGATATCACCATCTACCTCATCATTCCTCAGGTTGCTAACTGCTCTACCTTCTTCTCTTCACCTTTCAGAGTCTTATGTTTGTTTAAAATGTGATGTGTGAGGTTTGTAGATGTACTTAGCAGAATGATCCAAAAAAGTAAGCCTCCTCCATCTTCCTGCAAGAGAAAATCTTACCTGTTTTGTTGAATTACTTCCTAGAAATTATTGAATTTATTCTTACAACCTTGTAAGATCAGAAAATAAATTCATGAAGCAGGCACAAATGAGAAGATGTCTGTAAACTTTACAAACTGTATATATATTTTTGATAAAGTATTTATGCTGTAGAGAAATTAATGTAAACCTTCAGGGAAAGGCCATACTATGGTGTAGAAAATCTGGACTCTGGAGCCTGACTGAGCTAGGTTCTCATGTTGATTCTCAAGTGTATTATTTGCCCTTTAAGTCTGTGTAAAATGAAAGCAAAAATGCCCTCTTCATAGGGTATACTATAGGGTATATGATACAAAATATAATATCTACCACTCAGTAGGTGATAAGCAAATATTATCTCCCTCTTCTTCCACTAACTTTATCATAAATGGAAATAGATTTATAAAAAACAGGAGTCCTTCTTTTATTTTAAAATATAAATTGCTTTGAGATATAGGACAAAAGACCACAAATATGTTCTGTAATATTAACACGTTAAGGCTCAGCATGGAACAGTAGTTATATTAACTGTACATAAATTGTGGGGGAAAGCATTATCCCTACCCAGAACTTTACAAATATGGATTCTCAGTAGAAGCAAGGGAATGAATGGGACTGAGATGAAAGCTCAAGATGTTGAAAGTCTCTCTGTGTGTGATCAGCATAGCTGCACTAGAGTTCATAAAATTAACACTTACTTAACCCCTGTCACTAATAAGGGGCCCAGAAGACAGATCAGAGGATAAGTTCTGTTTTATTTTGTCTGTTTGTAAACTTACAATCTAAAACACTGGGAGCTAAGAGACTGATCAAGCTTCACTGATCCTTTGAGAAACATCTTAGTGTCCAAAAAGTATGAGCATATTTAAAAAGTGGTTAGGTCAGTTTGTCCGCTGAAACTTTGAAGATGAAAGCCACCTGTTATCAAGTTAATGAAGACCATCTCAGCAAATTAGGTCACAGCTATTGGGCAGTGTTAGCTGTGAAGAAGAAAATACAGTGCAAGTTTACATCAGAAGTACCTCAAACACTGTCTGAGGTTTTCACTAGTTCTACCACCAAGAATACCTGTCAGTGGTTTGCAGCCCCTACCAGCCCCCTTCCCAGAATACGGACAGCAACAAGATATTCAGGCAGCCGCCACCTAGTACATTCAGGACAGCAAGAGAAAGGCAAAGAGAACCATAGTAAGAACGAGAAACAGTTGATGGCATTAACCTACTTTAACACCATCAACTGTTTATTGCTTAAATGTTAATTGTACACTCTGATTTCCAAACGAGAATAGCTTCTCTATAACATCAATGCTTTGACATGTTCAGGTTTTTTTTTCCTGTATCATTTTCTAAGGAAGAAACAATTTAATTTCGTACCTCAATGAAAAATCTACTTCTTGCTGAAAATGTATACTTTAAAGGAATTCTTTAAAGAAGGCATTCTTGCAGGTGGTCTCTACTACAAATAAAAATGTGAAAAGGCCTTTAAGAAACTTTGGGCCCATGACCCGCTCTTCTGTCTTCTCACGCTGGGTTGCCATTTAAGTAAAACCTCCATGGGAGTCCTAAATGCCACCGCAGGCATGTTCCCTCCAGCTGTTTGTGGGATTGTATAGGTCACCCAGCCTAGGGGGTTCAACTTTAGTGTTCTTGGATCCATTATGGCTCCACTGGAGGGTTGAAATTCAATCTTCAATCACTGTTCTGTAACAAATTGACACTTTGGGCTTCTGCTAAAATAGTTGTCTTATTCCTGGCTTGAGCTATTCGTGGACCGGAACCGCATTTTTTTAAGGTTGACTTCTGCTTGGTGGAGTTGGAGGAGTTACGCTGTGGGGTAATTTCTGGTGGGGAAAAGATACTTAGAAACTGAATTGAATGATGAAATCACACTGTTTAGAGGTCAAGGGACATCCTTGAACAAATACTAACAGATTATCCCCTTCTGCCTAATTTTTGTGGAATTCTTACTCGGAGTATTTTTGACATCATGTGAAAGGAGTGAGAGTATCCGCCCCCTAGTTTCTTCCTGGCATGGGTTTGTCTTTCATCTGTATCAGCGTCTGCAACGCTAGAAAACAAGTGTGAAAACCACTGTCTGCATAAGAACCTATTGGTAGGGCGCCTGGGTGGTTCAGTGGGTTAAAGCCGCTGCCTTCGGCTCAGGTCATGATCCCAGGGTCCTGGGATCGAGGCCCACATTGGGCTCTCTGCTCAGCGGGGAGCCTGCCTCCTCCTCTCTCCTCTCTCTCTGCCTGCCTCTCTGCCTACTTGTAATCTCTCTCTCTCTGTCAAATGAATAAATAATAAAAAAAAAAAACTTAAAAAAAAAGGAACCTATTGGTAAAGGGGTGCCTGGGTGGCCAGTTAAGCGTTTCCCTATGGCTCAGGTCATGATCTCAGGGTCCTGGGATTGAGTTCCACATCAGGCTCCCTGCTCAGTGGTGAATCTGTTCTTCCCTCTCACTCTGTGGTCTCTCTTGCTCTCACTCTCTCTCAAATAAATAAATAAAAATCTTTTTTTTTAAAGAACCTATTGGTAAATGTAAGAATCCTTTTAAAATGTTTGCTGCGAAAGCATTTTAAAAGTTTACTTAATTATAAGAAGCTCGTTTCTTATAATTAAACCCCGGAGCTTGAAATTTTGTATATTTAACTAAACTAACTGGGTTGATATAAGGAGAGTAGTGTTTAAAATAATCCCTAACAGTAGGTAACCCAGAAGTTATCTTTAGTAAGCTTTAGGTATCCTTAGAGCATGTTTTTGGCCCAGCTCTTACTATTATTTCGGTTATTCAAATTATATTTGGCTCAACCTAAATTGACTTTTTATGCACGTATTGACAGAAAGGAGAGGGTCTCCATACCTGTATTGAGTTCAGAGGCAAAGTTCCTTGCTTTGACATATTCTCAAGGTGAGCCATCTACCAGTGGACCATCCACACTAGGTTGTAATCGTCTTTGAAAAAAAAATGGATAGGGAAAGCTCACAGTTGGAATATGTAATCTGATGGTGTGTAAGATTTGTAAGGAATTCAAACTCATCAGCTTCAAAACTAGTTTTCCGCCTTACTTTCAATGATTTTAACAGTATCCACCCAGCAAGTTTTCTTTGGTCAGAACTAAGATGTAAGGGGTGCCTGGATGGCTGAGTCATTGAGCATCTGCCTTCGGCTCAGGTCATGTTCCTGGGACCCTGGGATTGAGCCCCGCATCGGGCTCCCTGCTCAGTGGGAACCCTGCTTCTCCCTCTCCCACTCCCCCTGCTTGTGTTCTCTCTCTTGCTGCGTCTCTCTGTCAAATAAATAAATAAAATCTTAAAAGCAAAACAAAACAAAAACACACACAAAAAAAACCTCTCCATTTAAAAAACAAAAAGAACAAAGATGTAAGCCTAGTTGACCTGAGTTATCCTTCACCTGTCACATATGAGTGGCCATTAAATTCTCTTTCTTGAGTATTTCCACACTGTCTCTGTTCTTATTTCTCTTGTCTTACTCAGTTCAGGGTTCCATCGTCTCTCATGTGAAAATTGTAATACCTTCTACCACGTGCCCACCTTCGATCCAAGTCTTACCCCATTGCCTCCTTTTTCCAATTACAAAACAGGATAAAAACACTTCCAAACCTCTGACAGAAGGGTTTTCTAAAGCATAATACTGTTTATGAAACTCTTTTATGCATGAGATAAAGCCTGTGATAGCTTCTTAACAAGGTAAATCACGAACTCTTTAAACAGACACACCTTGCTCTTCATTTTCCCCTGATGAAGCACGTGTGCTATACCAGCGTTTAGCAAACTACAACTCGACCAAACTACAGTTCTTGGCCAACTGGTAGGTTGGCGATCACCTTAGTTGGTCCAGACTTGCACTACTAATGAGATACAATAGAATAGACCAGACTATGGCAAGCATAAGATTAAACATTGCTGTTTTGTTCCAGTATGTATGCTGTCTATGTAAAATGTATTTCATAGTGTGGATTAAGGTGAAAGGCATGTGTGCACACACACACAGTATGAGAGGGGAAGAGAGAGAGACCATGGGAGAGAGAGATGGTGGGAGAAAGCACAAATCTTTTTCTTAAGTAATCCATGTTTGTTGAATAAAATTTTTAGAAAAACTTGAATAACAATAATGTTTAAATGACCAAGATTCTACTATTCAGTTACAATTTAGACAGGTGGATTTAGTGTTGTATGTTTCTACACACAGATTTACATGGATAGCTACACAAGGATTTCATATACTTAGTAGGGTCTCAAAATATGTTGACTGAATGACTAGATATGTTTCTTGTTATCAAGTAGAATGTCATTATATGTACACATGGTTTTGTCCTATGTAATATATTATGATTCATTTTTTAAAAATCAATACATATTGATCTACATTACTTTGCATGGATATATAGTGGTTCACTTTATCAACATATCCTTTAATATCTCGTAATATTGGGCACTGTTTTCTAACCCCTTCATTATGAACATCACTTTTGTGAACATCCTTATATGAGCAAATATGTGTGTGCATATGTAAATATGTGTGTATATATATATACACACATATATGTTACACATATGTGTGTGATATATATGTGTGTATATGTGTGCACCAGGCAGAGATTTCAGAGTCTTATATATATATTAACTCATTCGGTCTACAAAACAACATGATGAAATAGATTCTATCATTTTACAGATGAGGAGCCATGACACAGAGAATTAAGTGTATTGCCCAAGATCACATGTTAATAAGTCACAGAGTCAGGATTTGAAACCAGCCAGTCTGTTTCAAGAGTCCATGTACCTAACATTATGCAAAGATGCTTCAACTTGTCTAATTAAGTTAAATTCCTGAAAGTGGACTTAAATTTAATGGAACTAAAATTGACGTTTTATGGCACTTTAAAATGTTCTGCCGTGTCTTTTGCTTTAATTGTTCTGTAATTAATTTAACAAATTGTTTAATTATTTAATTGATTTTTTAAATTAATTGCTCTTTAATTGTGCTTTGACTGTATTTCATTATAATTTCATTGTTGATTCAATTGCCCCCACTCTTCTTTGCATGAAAATATTTGACCATCCTTTGGGAGCCATGCTCTATAGCCACCTTTTCTGTAAAGTTATCTTAAACATGCTGGACAGAAAGAGGTTAAAACACTTTTCTCTGTGTTCCTATAGCTCTTTGAACACTGCTGTACCACAGCGTATATATTTTATTATAATTATTTGATCTATGTCTCTCTTCCCCACTAGAGTATAAACTAGCTTCTCCAGTCCAAGAATTCTGCCATTCATCCTTATACCCTCAGAGCCTATGTCCTAGCAATTGTGAAGTGGTATGTGCTGAACAAATGAGTGAATTTACACAAAAGAAAAAATAATTGGTTTTAGGGTCAAAGAATTGAATCAAAAAAGGAATCACTGATCAGATTCTATGACTGGATTGAAAGTGCTTTTGAAACTTATGCTTGTCTCTGCAATCTTTCCATATTACCTTGAGTAATCATTTCATATATGATCTGGTGTCATGTGGTTTTTGTAATGCTTGCCATTCAAAGCATGCTCTGGACTCTAGAAAAACCAACTACTACAAAGTCTCTTTCAATGAACTCCTCTTGAAAAAGTCAGAGTATCTTGAATTTGGTTAGTAGAGTGACTTGGAAATAAAAACTGCTACATAAGTGCTGAGTATTTTTATTGATCATTAAGTATCCCATAGCCCAAGTAATTTTCTTCATTATTGACATTAAAGTGTTTTATCTAGGCAAAGAATAAAGGCTTATTCATAATATTTTCATTTCAAATGGGATTGTACTGAGATATATGATATGTATCCTATGTATGTACTAGAAATATTTATCCCTTCCTTTTCATTATTCCTTGTTGATAAAGCTTTATAGCTACATCTGTGGACTTAAAACTCTATTTATTTACATCAAAATCCTAATACCTACATCACAAGTTTTGAATTTTAATACTACTTCAATGAGTTTTTCTGAAAAGAAATGTTCCTGTGGGTGCAAGAAAGTTTGTGAGAAGTCCTAGTAAAGTTAGCGTGAGGACAACTTGGACAGTCACACCTGGCATTAAGGAGCATATGCCCCCTAGCATTCATGGTTCCACCACATTTAGCTACATAAACACTAACGGCAATTCAGCCACTGAAAAGGGTACTAAAAAGGAAAAAGGAGGTGATATATTAAACTTCATTTGATTTTATTCATGTCACTAAGTGATTGGCTTCTGGATTCAATGGAATAACCTTTGCCATCTATCCCTACCGAAGATAATACAAAAAACTATGCAGAAATTGTGAAGCCTTTAACATTATTCCTAACATTATTTGGTGGATGAACCAAATCACGAATTCTTGGATCACTGAAGTTTGTGTACCTCCTAAGGTTTGGTTAGTCTACAAACACATCAGAACTTCTCTGGAATAGCACCTGCTTTAGCATATTGGTAAATCTCCAAAATTTTTTAAAAGGTTTTATTTGTTTATTTGACACAGACAGATCAGATCACAAGTAGGCTGAGAGGCAGGCAGAGAGAGAGGAGGAAGCAGGCTCCCTGCCGAGCAGAGAGCCCAATGCAGGCCTCAATCCCAGGACCCTGAGATCATGACCTGAGCTGAGCCACCCAGGCGCCCGGTAAATCTCCAAATTGTTAGAACTCTTTGTGACATGGGTCTATGACACAGAATCATGATATAAATGCTGTTGATCCTTTTTTTAGAGCCATGAAGAAATATTCACAAAGTATAGCTTGAAATATAAAACCATAATTTGGCCTTGGACAGGTCTGTGAGCATATGAGTTGGGCACTATCACCTCCAAGCATGAAAAGTCCTCTGGGAATTGAGTAACCATAAGATTTTAGAGCAAAGGAAGCAAGGATGATTGGGGGGGGGGTGGGCAGGGGGCTACATGGACTTCCTTGACACAGAGAAACCTACTCTAGTAACTCAAAACTTACTTGAAATGGCCTGATACCAATTTAGCTAATAGGAATGTTATTTAGAGCTTTTAAATTCCCACTTTAAGGTAAGATTTGATCCTTCATGGTTATAAAATACTGACTGCATGAATCCCTAGGCTAGAGATTATACAGACGAGAATAGCAGTCATACAATATGCGTTAATTTCACAGTCTTTTATGAAACTCTGGTTTGATCAAATGCTTTCTTATGATTCTGCCAACATGAAAAACCCTGTTTTGATCTTTTTATTGAGTCTGCCTCCAGTGAGCAGGGGAAAATTCCAAGGGGAATGAAAGCACACCCCAGCTCACTTAACTTACTGGGAAGTGGAATTTCCAAGGGTACTCACCCGTTAAGAATGAACATTCTAACACAGCTTTTATTTGGGCAGAAGCTTATTGTGTAGACCCAGCCTAGGTAATTGCCCAGGGAAATGTTTGGTCACCTGGAGTTTTTATAGGTCTTTAATTAAGTATAAATTAATTTTCACAATTATTAGTAATTATAAGCAATTAAGCAAAATACCATGTGAATCATTAAACATAATATATGGATCAATAAGAAAGTTACCTTATTTTAAAGGAGCTGCTATTTGTGTGGGCATAAAATAAGGAAACAGAGCTATTGGTTGCTGTGGTTAATGTGGGTTGCAGTTAATGATTCATAGATTTATAGGGAATATTCCTACCTTGGAGCCTGGTAAAAGGAAATGCCTGACCCTGCAGAGAGAATTTTAAAGCACACTCCATTCCCATTGCCCATACAGAATATTAAGCCTTTCCCCACTTCTGTTAAATATACTTTATATAGTCAAATCACACTTACACTTTGTTCCATAACCATAATGAAGACTTTCAAACTTTCTACAATTTGATTCTGAAAACTATAATCCAAAAAGCAACATTTACATTATAATGAGTATGGACTATTTTTCATGCAGCCCCAAGTATGAGCTAGGGTTCTCTCCTATAGCTCCAGTGGTCCTATCCCTTTGCTGCTCAAGGAGAATGTTTGAATGGCTTCTTCATATTTACATTCAAAATAATTTCCCATTCTAATTTGCTTGCTATCTTTGAACCATGCTTTCCTTACCTCACTGATTTGGTCCTCTTTCCTCCCTTCCTCCCTTCCTTCTATCCTTCTGTCCTTCCTCCCTTCCTCCCTTCCTTCTATCCTTCCCTCCTTCCTTCCTTCCTCCCTTCCTTCTATCCTTCCCTCCTTCCTTCCTTCTTTCCCTCCCTCCTGTTTCTCCTTCCATTTGATTAAGATTCTGATTGCATTTATTTTTTTATCTTATTAGGAAAAGAAACATATCCTTTTACAACATATAGCTTCCAGAGTTTTACCTTCTTTACGGTTCACTTAGAAATGATCTCATTGTTCTTTAGTTCACTGCTTCCTGTTTTACACTGGTGACTGGTTGGTTTTTTGCTTTCTCTGAAATGTCCTGTGGCTTTTAAGTTTTCCTAAATTCTCTACCATTATTGATATCTCAAAATCTTGAAATGTCTTGGTCATTCTCTTCTTTGCTATGGTATCTCTGCTGGTACCGTCTTTGAGCCAATCCATTCTTCTGCGCTCAGGGCTGGGTGCTTTCTGTTCATGCTACATTGCACGTTTGATCATTTCCTTTCATTACCTTTCTGAATCAGAACCACTCTTTTCTAGGTGCTATATTCAGTGGGGCACAGGTAATGTTTAACAATAGATTCTCATAACAAACAAAACCCTGATTTTTAGCATTTCCCAATGTCCATGTTGTACATATTCCCATAATGGTCGGTGTCAAGTTCCCAACTTGAGGTCACTGACCATGGATTTGGGAAGAGATGCACCCAGTCTAGACTCCCGGGCCTGCTCTGTTGTTGAGAACCATTCTGACAGAGATATTTCTAAAATAAATTCATCCTCTCCGAGTTAACAAAGCAACCTGGATCTCATTTAACTTCATTTAGTGGCTCTGGGTCATTATTATTAATGTCAAGCTCTAAGGCAATGAGTGGTATCTCTAGAGATTATGACATTTAGAGAGAAGATATTGCCTATAAACTAAATGACAAAATAGCTTAACATGGAAATTAGATCAAATAATCAAGTAAAAAAATGCAATGGTGTTTTGTTTACTTTGGATGGGCTTTTTGTTGTTAGTTGACTTTTTAAAATACAACACAGTTGACTCTTTAACAACAGGAAGGTTAGGAACACCAACCCCTCACACAGTTGAAAACCCAAATATAACTCTTGACTCCCCCACAATTTAACTACCAATAGCCTACTGTTGACTGGAATGCTTACAATAACAAAAACAGTCAATTCACACATATTTTGTATGTTTTGTGTATTATATATTGTATTCTTACAATAATGTAAGCTAGAGAAAAGAAAATGTTACTAAGAAAATCATAAGAGAAACCACATTTACAGTGCCATCCTGTACTTATCGGAAAAAAATCCTCATCTAAGAACCCGCGCAGTTCAAACCCGTGTTGTTCAGGGTCAACTACTGAAACCAACTTTTCATGGTTTGAATAGTTGTTAAAGCTGCCTCTCTTAATCCTCAATATGATCCCCTCCCTGTTTAGACTTTTTCTGAACTTTCACTTGTGCTTTTATTTCAAGACACCATAAATCCATTTTTAACTAAGTTATCAGAGAATAAATTTAATAGATATAGTGTCTCCAAGAAAGAAAGCAGATTTTCTAATAAGTGGTGTTAATTCAGCTTCTCTTTCATTATGTGTGTTTTCTTTAATATCATAAAAGAGAATGCTGCCCATGCATCTTCTGACAGAAAAGAAAATGGATTTTTCTCTGTTTGAAAAGTTCACTTTAAAGGTTTTTGTGATGCGCGACAGCTTTAAAATAGGGTTGCTTTTCAGAATAAATTGCCTGCAGCTGCTCTTCAGGCTTTCTTTTTTATCTGAGCACATCCATCCTGTTTGGACATAAAAAACTGCATATTTACATCGCTGATGGGCCAATAAATAAAATGCTGCATTTTTAGGGGAAGGTTCCAGGGAACTAATTAGAGTCAGAACAGACAAACAGGGGATTGAAAACATGGTGCTGCTTCTCACCTTCCTCTGATTATTTCGCATTTTAGCCATTTCTGTGCATCCTCTCATTCGTGTGAGCAGGGGATGGTGACAGATCACTTGATGATCAGGAAATGCCCATGAAATGAATGTGGTTCTGGTGTGGTTGTCTTTAGGCATTTGCTCATTTCTCTTCTCCTCCACAGCTTGCTGAAGGTGAATTTTAACCAAGGTAAATTCAGCTTTCTGGATGGAGGACATTTCTTTATGTCCATGGAAATTAAAGCTATTCAGGCATACACCTGCCACATAACTAGAAAATACCTAGGGTACCATTTTCATTTCAAATCTGCAGTTTCTAGTGCCATCAACATAGCAATTCATGGGATCATTTTATTAGAATTACTATTTTATCAAAGTAAATCTGGAAAAATGCCTGAAATGTATCAAATTAGTGTCCAAATACAGCAGGTGGAACTATAAAATTTTTATATATCGAATACAATAAGTATCATTTTAATAGGATAATGATATTTTTGGCATTCACTGCCCTATATGAAATTCATCTGTTTCATCAGTCATACACAAATTATTTAAGTGTATGTTTTAATACATTGTATAATTGATTAAAATGTAATTTTATATAATGCAGATGTAATAAATTGTGGCACGTCTACAATTATAATGGTCCCGTAATTTTTAATTCTCTAGTCAAAATGGATTTTGCCTAATCTAGGATGAAATTTCATGTAAGTATATGATCTCAATAAAATATGACCCAAAGGAATTATTTAACTTAGTTTTACATGGGAACTATGAGTTCAGAGCTAAATAAATCACTAAGATTCATTTTGAAAAAGTGGTTAGTCATTATCATCCATGATGGACTAATGAAAGCAAAGAAACCAAATATATTTGGTAATTTGTTTCTTACAAGAAGGCGGGGATGAGTAGGAGATTTGGGTTGTTTTTTGTTTGTTTGTTTGTTTTCCAAAATCATACCAGTTCTAGCATTCAAGAATGTAGTTATTTTTCTAAGTGTGTTATACTAAGCCAATCATTTTATTTAAAAAATGATGAACTAAGGGGATACCTGTGTGGCTCAGTCAGTTAATGTCTGCCTTCAGGCTCAGGTCATGATGATCAGTCACATCAGTGTCCCCACTCAGTGGGAAGTCTGCTTGTCCCTCCCCCACTGCCCCTGCCCCCTCCTTCTCTGCATGCACATGCTCTCTCTCTCTCTCAAATAAATAAATAAAATCTTTTAAAAAATGATGAACTCGGGGCACCTGGGTGGCTCAGTGGGTTAAAGCCTCTGCCTTTGGCTCAGGTCATGATCCCAGGGTCCTGGGATCTAGGCCTGCACTGGGCTCCCTGCTCAGCTGAGGGCCTGCTTCCTCCTCTCTCTGTTTGCCTCTCTGCCTACTTGTAATCTCTCTCTCTCTCTGTCAAATAAATAAATAAAATATTTTTTTAACAAAATGATGAACTCAGGGTGTCTTGGTGTCTCAGTCAGTTAAGCGGCTGCCTTTAGCTCAGGTCCTGATCTGAGAATCCTGGGATTGAGTCCCAGTCGGGTTCCCTCCTCACTGGGGAGTCTGCTTCTCCCTCTGGCACCTCCCCCCACCCGCCCCGGTGCACGTGTGCTCTCTCTTTCTCTCTCTCAAATAAGTTAAAAAAGTCTCTTTAAAAAATGATGAACTCATATCATAGAATATGATACTCCAAAATATCTGCCTGGATTTTCTACTGAGAAAATGATTTAAGGAAAACATGTCAAGCTCTCCAGATAGGTTTAAAATCTTTTTGTACTTTATACCTCAAAGTTATCTTAGCATATTTTCTGAGAGAAGTTGCATAAAACAGTATATCAAATGGGTGTCACAACTCTAGTGATGATGATATCCATAAGTGTGATTGAAATTGAATAAGCAGACTTCCCTAGGCAGGAAATAAATATTAAAATGATGTCATGATGCTTGGATTAGATGCTCATGGACACTCTTTGCTTTATTTTAGCTCTCAGCATTGGAGAGGCAAATCTTTGACTTCCTTGGCTTCCAGTGGGCACCAATTCTTGGAAATTTTCTACATATAATAGTCGTCATATTGGGTTTGTTTGGAACCATTCAGTACAGACCTCGATATATTGTGGTGGTAAGTTTTATTTTTATCATCTTTAAATACATGCTATAAAATTACTAAAAGAAGATTAATGAAATATCATTAAGTTGTTCCTTTGGATATGTTGTGGCATTGCTGTTCAAGCCTTTAGGTGTTGAATTCTGTTTGGAGATACTAATCTGTGGGAAAATGACTCAGTGAATGTTTACAGTGATATCAAAGCAACGTGAGGGTGAGTCTGAGACACATAGTCCAATACACCGTGTAACTGAATTCAAGTTTCACAAGGAAATTTAAAACAGGGTTTAGATAGAGCAGGAGGTCTGGCTGTGGTCCAAATGTCATGATGAGACATAAATGTGCATTAACTGTCATTCCCATGATGTATGTCACTAAAAAGCAAATCTTCATAGCCATAGCTATTTACTAAATGATAACAATAATATAATTTAATTTTAAATGATTTAGTACATTACAAATGCATATACTGAAGGTTTTTCAGTACTCATCCCTAATGTATTTCATACTTTGTATCATTGAACTTGTCTCCATTTTGTTAAGATACATTTGAAATGTTAATTCCATACTCCAACTATACCAAACATGGTCAGCACACCCTCCATTGCAGGACAGTTTAATGACGTGTATACTGTGTTCCACAATTAAATGGGAGTTATTCAAAGTAATTAGTTTTCTAAAAAAGAAGACAGTATTTTAGGCTACATGTATAAGGTTGTGAGAAATAAGCCTATATAAGTGATTGTAACTAGGAATAACATACCTAAAATACTCATTGAGCCTAAATAAATATACTGTGTTCAGAAGGATTAGTGAGCATTTTCTTGCAATGCAGTGACATTGCCTCACTAGAAGAAAATCCTAAACTTCAACATAGGCCTCTTTCAATTTTGATATAATCCAGGCATAACTATGGAAAGAATAAAGCTATGCATTTTTCTGTGAATGCATTACTTCTCTATTTTGAATCTCCAAATTGGCTTTTTTGTATCTTTCCCCACATCACAGAGGTGATCGTAATTGGCCCACAGCCAACTCAGAACTCAAAATGGCTGCCCAGGGTCTTAGGAGAGTTAGATAGCACTCAGCCAGCCACAGGGACCAAACAACTTTTGCTTTACTCTTCTTCTCTGAAAGCCAGCCTCTGCTAAAGCACTGTTGAATCTGCTAGAAGGGTGTCTCGTGTAGTTGGACTTGTAGCATTAAACACTTCATTATGTGTAGTAGCAAACTATCATATTGGATTCTGTTTTCTAGTTTGTTGCTGTAAACACAGCACTTTTACTCACTGCAGACTTTTTACTTTATGATGCTGGTGTTCCACAGAAGCCCCAAATGCCCGGGAGCTGAGAAACCAGTGGGCTTTCTGGAATGAAGCTGTTGGCACCAATTAGTGACATTATCTCATCCTGTTAGTTGTGCCCTCTACATACTAGCTATACACACTCTCACACAGCTACTGCCTAGGTAGAGGCTTCTGCCTTTTCTTTCCAGGAAATGGACTTCCTGCCTGCTTTCAGCCTTCCTACCTTCCAGTGTGTCCTTTGCATTTTTCCTAAATCACTGGCTTAAAACTCTTCTTCGCTAGCTCTTAGCAGGATAAAATCTAAGAATATCCTTGGCTGACCACCAGACCAAGCATGGATCTCACAGTCTGTCCTCTCTCCTTCCCTTCCTTCCTTCTCGAACCCTTCTCTGCTCCCTTCCTACCCTCCCTTCTTCTTTTTTAAATTTTATTTATTTAAGTAACATCTACACCCTACGTGGGGCTCAAACTCATGACCCTGAGGTCAAGTCACACACTCTTCTGACTGAGCCAGCCAGGAACCCCTGCCTCCCTTCTTTCTTAACTTTCTTCCTCCTTTTCTTCATTAACTTATTCATTCAAATCCTACTTATTAGATTTCTGCCATGTGTTTGGCATTGTGTCAAGTGTGAGCTATGTTGGTGATCAAATACAGATCGGGGGTCTCTGGAGGTGATGAAAGGACTATAAAAGGAGCATGAGAAGGGTGATGGGGCTGAGCACAGGCCATGAAAGAGCAGAGAGCTTGTATACTTCAATGTCCTGCACCCTGCTTCTACCTGCTTCTCCAGCCTCTCGCCCTTACAGTCCTGCCTGTATATATGAGCTCCAGCTACTGGAGTGCACTTCCTTCCTTTTACACACGTACTTCAGTAATCACTCCTACTCTGTGTCTTGGGCGTGTTTTATAATTTGTTCGCACTTATGTCCTCCCACTAGGCAGCGTTCTTTGTTGTTTTTTTTGTTTTTATTTATTTATTTATTTATTTATTTATTTCACAGAGGGAGAGAGATCACAAGGAGGCAGAGAGGCAGGCAGAGAGAGAGGGGGAAGCAGGCTCCTCGCTGAGCAGAGAGCCCGATGCGGGCCTCGATCCCAGGACCCTGAGATCATGACCTGAGCCGAAAGCAGAGGCTTTAACCCACTGAGCCACCCAGGTGCCCAAGGCAGCGTTCTTTGAGAACGTGGAATGTACTAGGTGTTCAGTAAATACTTATTCATTGATTTCCCCATGTAGTCCCTTATCCGTTCAGAGTCCATTCATGATAGAACTGGTGTCACTGCTTTCTCTGGTGCTTTTCTTTGTTTCTTCCTCTCCCTTTTCCCTCTTGGGCATAAGAGGAGGCAGACTTAGATCTTTAAGAATCTTCAAGAAAAATCCATTAGAAAAACAATCCATGTTTTTGCTCATGTTGGTCTTCCCTTTTAATGCGGATGCCAATCAAATTTCTACCTTGTTTGTTTGTTTGTTATCTTACTTAAGACCATATCCTAGGACAAGGAGAGAAAGAAAGCAATGAATTGGTGAGAAAGCCCTCCATACCAAAGATGCCATTGGGTTTAATTTTCACAAATACCTATGGCTATGTGTGAGCATCCCTAATTTTACAGACAAGGAAAGGAACCAGATAGTTGTTACCCCAGGAACCCAGATAGTTAAGTGCAGAACTGGATGTGTGTATGCCTCACCTCTGTTATTGTCAGGCTCTTGAAGTTGATTTATCATGATTATTATCTTTCATTTCACCACCAGATTCCAGATGATATGGTGGCATTGCCAGTATAAATTTTGATATTGAAAAGGATCCTGCCTTGCCACCTCAGCTGATCACAGAATATTGTTACCTGTATGAGATTCCAGATTAGCTCTTGTTCTAACATGGGTATAAATTGTCCATTTGGGAGAAATGGTTGAAGAGTCCTTAATCCACAAGTACGGGAAATCTGTTGACAAAGAGTGCCTTTAATGGGAAGATCCTATTGTTATTGGGAGGATGGCCAGGCCGTGTTACCTTCTTCACACCACTGGCAATTCATCCCTGAGTTGTTTCCATGAATGCTTTGGTTTGAATCTAACACTGGTGGCCTGGGATTAACTCTAGTATTAAGAAGTCAGAAAACAAATATGGCCTATGTCACGTTAATCAAGGTGTGCCTCAGGAAGCACCAACTTTTCAGTGGCAATGAGAGGAGTCCTGGATAAGAAATTCATACTGACTTTTCCCTGAGCAGGGAAAGAGCTTTTTGATTGCAGGAGATTTTCTCTCCAACTCACCTGCAGTATTCTTAGTATTAGCGTCCTTTGTTGCCTGAAACAATCATCCATAATGCTGGTTAAATTTAATCCACTTCAAAGGAACAGACATTTTGGAGCACTGAAATGCAGATGGTTAAGTTACTGACATTTTTGACAACAAACAGAGTTTATCACAGCTGAATTTAAAGAATTAATCATCCTTATGAAAATGGTTATGGTAAAGGACCACTCAGAACAATCTCTACAGTGTCTATCAGCAAACTTCTGACTTTCTAGCATGGAAAATCAAAGCTCATAAAAACCGCTCCTTTGCTTACCTCTTCTGCCCACCCAACTCCCCTATCTCTCAGCAGCCATGTTCAACTATTGTGTTTTCTAATGACCACATGCTGTTTCTTGCCTCCTCTGTTTGCACACACTGTACTTTCTACCTGGAATGCCCTATTCTCCTTGCCCTCCTGGAAAACTCTTAATAATGCTTCCACTGAATAGTCATCTCTTAGGAGCCTTGCCTGAACACCCCACCCCAGGATAAATGCCTCCTCCTTTCTGCTCCTCTGGATCCTAGTGACACCTTCCACCCTAACTCTCTGCACAGTGACAACCCTCGCTTCTAGCCTGTCTCCCTCCATTCACCCGTGTCCTGCTGGCAGGCTCATTGCTCCTACCCATTGCTATATTCTAGGACTCTCCTGGTATGCATGGGGTTTTAAAGATACTTATACTTGAATGAACAAAGAATAAATGAATTAAAGGGTGTTGGATGAGATTATTTTATAGGATGGACTGGACAGTGATTTCTTACCTCAGAACACACCTACAATAGTTCAATAAGAGAAACTGGCTTACTGCCTTGTTGATCTCAGTCTGAGCTCACCTGAGGATTTACATGATAAATGTGATATGTGCTGCTCTGCCTTCACCTATCATTAGCTGACTTACTACTCATTTTTTTTTTTAAGAAATAGAATGTTGTGGATTCCTTCCACTGCATCTGAGGAGGTCCCATAGCAAAGTCTTTAGAAAAATGCAGCCAAGTCACAAAAGAATAGTCATTCCACTCTGGATACTATCACTGCTGATAAGGTGCAGTTTGTAATTGTTATATTTACTTTTAGAACACCAAAACAAATACTTTGTCATATGGTACTTTTTACTGATTGAAATTTATTTTAGCATAGGAGCAAGGCGTGAGAGATATATATATACATATACATATATGTGTTATATANATATATATATATATATATATATATATATATATATATATATATATAGTGAATACCAAGGTCAGTTGTAGGGTTTGAATGCATGTTTTGTGTTTCTTTGACCATAAACAAAATGAAACAGAAAGCAAAAAGTACTGTTCTAGAATCAACTGTTTCCTCCGTTTACTCCTATGTCAAATATTTTAAATCTTGCGGGCGCCTGGGTGGCTCAGTGGGTTAAAGCCTCTGCTTTCGGCTCAGGTCATGATCTCAGGGTCCTGGGATTGAGGCTGGCATCGGGCTCCCTGCTTGGGCGGGGAGCCTGCTTCCCCCTCTCTCTCTCTGCCTGCCTCTCTGCCTCCTTGTGATCTCTCTCCCTCTGTGAAATAAAATAAATAAAATCTTAAAAAAAAAAAATCTTGCATAGACATTCCAAAATGAGATTCTGCCCTAGGATTGTTTAAATCTTTATTATCTCATGGGCAGTAATTGAATTAGGCAGTTTTAAATTAATTTAAATGCAAAAGCATTAGCTAATTTAAATTTTTTGTATAAATACCAACTTTGGAAATTAATTCAAAACTGCTTTTAAAAAATTAAAAAGAAAGCCAAGTTAATTTGCTAGGTCCACAGTTTAGTTATTGGGACTTTTATGTAAAAGCTCATATGTAAACAAGAGGAACTTGTGTAATTTGAATTGTTACAGGAAAATTTCCCTGCTACGTCATCACAAACCTCCTTCCTGAGCTACTACTCAGCATGACAGTTAAGAGCGTCCATTTTCAAGTCAATCAGAGAAAGATAGTTATATGATCTCTCTAATA
This sequence comes from Ailurus styani, assembly GCA_002007465.1. Classification (NCBI taxonomy): domain Eukaryota; kingdom Metazoa; phylum Chordata; class Mammalia; order Carnivora; family Ailuridae; genus Ailurus; species Ailurus styani. The sequence goes on along the minus strand of LNAC01000530.1, from coordinate 640,183 downwards.
TGAGAAATTTGAGGGGCAGGCGAGGGGGTCGTTGGAGTAGGTAGGGAAAAAATGAAACAAGATGTAACCTGGAGGGAGACAAACCATAAGAGACTCTTAATCTCAGGAAACAAACTAAGGGCTGGGGGGGAGGGGCTGGGTGATGGACAAGGGGGAGGGTATATGCTATGGTGAGTGCTGTAAATTGTGTAAAACTGGTGATTCACAGACCTGTATCCCTGAAGCAAATAATACATTATATGTTAATAAAAAAAAGTGTCCATTTTCCATTTAATTGGTCCTATATTAAATCCCCTCCACCAATTATTGGGTGTGAAGTCTTGGGACATTAATTTACTTTATTTGTCCCATACTTAACTTCATATGTAAAAACCCGATTCAGATTGTCTTTAAGAATTATATTATGTAATGTATGTGACTTGCTTAACATAACTGAACACAGAGTAAGTAAGTGCTTAGTAAATGATTGAACTGTTCAATATATCTTTTTTTGCTTTCACTCTGCTTTTTTAGCCATTAAAATGAAGGGGACAGCACATTACTCTCTTAAAGTTCTTCTGGAAATGAATACTAAACTCCAGAAACTGTTAAAACAATGAGTGAGCAAGAAACCTACTTTTTAAAAATCATAAGTCTAACATATTGTGCATAATACTGTATCTGATTGATGCACATGCGAATAAATGAAAAAATGGCCTTTCTGGTAATTGGAAAACAAGCTCAGGAAGTAAAAATAATTCATGTTAAAGACTAATTGCTCAAAGAGGAAGAAATAGACTGCAAGACTTCCAAAATTCATTTCAATTAAAAACACTGAACTATCTTTGTAAAATCATGAAATATTCAGGAAGCTACTTAGAACACACATTTTTTTCATCTTATAGGCTTTATTTATGTAAATTAGGATTTAAAATATGTGTACTGAACATAGGCAAAGTACGACAAATAAATAGATAGCTAGATAATTATACAGAATAATTTTTCATATATATTGGGAAGTTGTTTTCTTTTTTTTTTTTTTTTTTTTTTTTTTTTTAATTTTTTTTTTTTTTTTTTTTTTTTTTTTTAAAGATTTTATTTATTCATTTGATGCAGAGAGAGAGATTACAAGTAGGTAGAGAGGCAGGCAGAGAGAGAGGAGAGAGGAGGAAGCAGGCTCCCTGCTGAGCAGAGAGCCCGATGTGGGCCTCGATCCCAGGACCCTGGGATCATGACCTGAGCCGAAAGCAGCAGCTTTAACCCACTGAGCCACCCAGGCGCCCAGGGAAGTTGTTTTCTATACTGCAAGTATAGAAATACATATATATGGATATATGAGCATATAGGCATGCTCCATGATAACCAAGAGGTATTTCTTAAAAATGGAGTCACTTCTTTTTTAATTCTTGTTTCAGTTGAATTATAAATAAAATAAACCATGTCAAAAAGAATACATATATTGGGGTGCCTGGGTGGCTCAGTGGGTTGACTCTTGGATTCAGTTCAGGTCATGATCTCATGTGTCATTGGATAGAGACCCATGTCTGGTCTGCACTCAGCGGGGAGTCTACTTGAACATTCTCTCCTTCTGCCTCTCCCCCTACTTGTCATGTTCTCTCTCTCTTTCTCAAATAAATAAATCTTTAAGAAAAAGAATACGTATGTTGTCCTAATTTGTCCTGTGTTGTAAATGCCCATGGATGTGTTTGTATTGCTTTCCCTGTATCTCTATGTACATACTTGTGTCTCCAGTTCAGGCTGAGGTATATAGTTTTCATAACAGTCCAAAAGTCAGTCATACAAATAATCTTTGTTCTCAACAAACCAGTATATCAGAGGAAAGAAGCTTACAGTATGGCTTTTAAAAAACTGTGACATTCATATCACGCATAACACTTTAGTTGCCAAGTACAAAAGAAATTATTATTCAAATACATTGCCAGTTGTGGAATTATATAAATGAAACTAATTTTTGGAAAACTGGTAATTGGGTGAATTGGTCATTTGATAAGTTGCAAATTTTGGTGAAGTATTAACTTTTAAATTATTCTGTGGTCCTTTGCCTAAGATCTTTTAAAATGACACCTATCATGTAATACTTAAGTATCTCAGCTCTGAAGTCAGACCGTTAGAGTTCCTCTCCCAGCTATGACACTAAGTAGGTGATCAAATGATTTCTCTCCTGCTCGGTTTAGTGTGAATGCTGAATAACTTGATCTATATCAAGTACTTAGCACAGTACCAGGAACATAGAAAGAAGCAGAGTAATAACTCATGGTATTGTTAGGAATTAGCAGCTGACACTTGGAACCTACTCAGCCTGATAATTTTATCCTTGAAAGTTCACAAGTAGCATGAATCACTTCAATCACTGAGTCTGTGCTGTGATTTTTAAATAGATTGTTTTATTATGCATTTGTTGTAACTATGAGTGGATTGTCTTTTCTAAAAGAATACTTAAATATTTAAGTTCGCTGTCCTAATAATTAAGGATCATATAGTTTTGCAATTACTTTTGTTTATTTCCTTATGTTAGTCTTACTTTCTTTATATCCTTTCCTTAACCTTTATCATTGTTTTTTTTCTCATCACTTAGTGGTCTGCATCATTCTCTCATTCTAATAGACTCATAATTAGATTAATTTAGAAGGAAAAATGTCAGATACCAATTACCAACAGCTTTAAAATTTCTTGTGGTTATTGTGACTTGATCAGTTTGCAAAAAGTATACATTGAGGATGAAGGTTAGCTATTTTCATTATTCATGGGACTATTTTGTGGCTTATAAAAATGTATTTCAGGGCGCCTGGGTGGCTCAGTCGGTTGGGCGGCTGCCTTCAGCTCAGGTCATGATCCCAGGGTCCTGGGATCAAGTCCCACATCGGGCTCTCTGCTCAGCGGAGAGCCTGCTTCTCCCTCTCCCTGCCTCTCTGCCTACTTGTGCTCTCTATCTCTCTGTCAAATAAATAAATAAAATGTTTAAAAAAATAAAAATAAAAATAAATAAATAAATAAAAATGTATTTCAAGGCACTTGGCACATTTTAAAAACTGTCCAACTCCATTCATATCAGAAGACTTTACTAACAGAATATATTGGCAGCATCAATAATATCTACAAATACCAAAAGCCTCAATGTGTATTTTAATTTGTGTTAATGATTTAACTTATTTGCCAGCTTCTCTAAATTTCCAGTGATTTTGGAGCCTTAACTCATAATAATGATAATAATAATTACTATTTTTATTATCATAACATAACAAAAGCAAAACCCCCTCTTCAGAAAGATGATGTGACATCAAAGGTAACCAGTTATAAAACTTCGCACCTACATGAGATTACTTTGAAAGCCTTTCAAAAATCGTAAATGACAGAAAGACATAAAATGTAAATTAAATTTTATGAAGAGTTAAAAGCTTCTGATAAGGTTTCCAGTAGGAACATGGCTATTTTACACAGTGTTTAAAATTCATAATTTTATTATTTGAGACAGCATAGAATAAGCTAATGAAATGATTTCAATAATTATTTTAATAATTAAAATAATTATTTTAATAGCACATGTTGGTTAAAATCACTGCTAAAAGCAGCGATTTAATTAATATGTCTAATTGAGAATTCATAGATTTTTGTGGTAAAGTAAAATGAATGAGAAAACTATTGTATTACATTCCCAGAGTGAATTCCATCCTCTGTCATCCAAACTATTCCATATGTCAGTTCTATATCTCAGTTTCTTCATCAGTGACTGGGAGCATTGAGCCCTAAGACCCTCTCCACAGATGAGTTTTGATCTAAAGCTACCTTAATTCAGACTGACCTATACTCTCAAGGAAGGCATTTCCTAATACATATGACACTAATAAAACCAATTAATCAGTAAGGCCAACATGTTTAGAGTTTTTTGGTTGTGATTGGGAGGTATTTTCCCATTATGGAAATCTGTCATCTATTTGCTCATTCATCGCCTTATTTCTTAAATTTTGTGTTTTTTGAAAAAATATTGTACAAGATTGCATTAGAGGTATACACACTCCACTCATACTAAAATAGCTCAATAGGAAAGTTTGTAAATTTTACTCCAAACATCCATTTTCAAACATGATCTTCGTTCAGGGATATGGAAATGCTGAGTTTTGACTAACATTCCTAAAAACTTGACAGGTTAATATTATAACTAAAAGATAGATAGATAACCCACAGAAAATTTGCATAATTGTATTCCCTGGAAAAGCTAATATTCAGAAAACAGAAATCAAGTCAGCACTTGGATTTAACTTTATCTGCAAGCCAGCAAAGCACTTTAAAAATAAATCTAGCTTTATTGGCATCTACTGAAAGCCGAAGAAACTATTGGATTTTTAATTTCTCGATCTTAGGGGACCTCATAAGGAGCACTCTTTTCTGAGCGTGCCCTGCTTCTTCCCAGAAGACTTAGACTTATTGACATTTTTATTATTGATTTATTTGGTATACATGCCTTTCATCTCTACATTTTTTCTTCTCTTTCTCCCCCTTGCCCCCTTTCTCTCTAGTACACAGTATGGACTGCCCTCTGGGTCACCTGGAATGTGTTCATTATCTGCTTTTATTTGGAAGTAGGTGGACTCTCTAAGGTAAGTTTATCATGCTTTTAAAGTACACTTTGAAAAGACTACACTAATAAATAATTATTAGTATACTAATAACTATATATATGTGTGTGTGTGTGAGTATATATAGAGAGAGATAGAGAGTAATCTAAGTAACACTACAAATGTAATACTAATCAAAAATAAGTTTGGATACTGATCAGGAAAAAAATGATCTTGGGAGCGTGTTAATTTAATGGAACTCAGAAACTATGGCATTATGGTTTGGTTTGTTAAGCTGTACTGAAACTCAGGTTCCAGAGTATCCTCGTTTCCAGTTTAAAAAGGCTTCATGTTACAATGACAACAGCCCCAAATGTTAAAGGAAAAATGGTTTTGAGCATTCTTATTCTTAATTTAAGGTGGAAATGGGGATTAATGAAAATGTTAATGTAGGGGCGCCTGGGTGGCTCAGTGGGTTAAGCCTCTGCCTTCGGCTCAGGTCATGATCTCAGAGTCCTGGGATCGAGGCCCGCATCGGGCTCTCTGCTCAGCAGGGAGCCTGCTTCCCCCTCTCTCTCTGCCTGCCTCTCTGCCTACTTGTGATCTCTCTTTCTCTGTCAAATAAATAAATGAAATCTTAAAAAAATAAAAAGAAAATGTTAATGCAATAAATATGAATAGTGAGTCGCTATCTTTTCTTCAATATGAATCATGGGGAAAAAAAAGTTTGACAAAGGATGAAAGCCTTATACGTCTAAGTGGAGGATACATTTACTAACAACTAAGTGCATCTTGAAATTCTGCTCAGATGAAGAGAGCTGTCTTGATGTAACATGTTACCAGCTTCATTTCTGTCTGTCTACTAGTGTCAGCAGAACACACAATTTTCACTGTGGAACCAGCTTTTGATTGCCGTCCCAATGTAAGAGCATCTTGGGTAAAGTTTCTAGCTGTGTTTCTCATACATTTTCCTCATAAACCAGCACAATTTTTACTTGTAGAAATCGCAGAGAAGAAATGGAACAATATAATTACAAAAAGAATAAGAAAGCTGCAGTTTTGCTGTTGTGTTTTGTTTTGTTCTGTTTTGTTTCTTTAGATTTCTCATTATCAACTCTGTGTGTGCTCACTTAGTCTATTGTATGATCATTTGAAAACTTCTGAGTAACATAATGGTCTTCTACGAGCATTTGGGGCTTTAGATCTTAGAAATTTGCATTGGCCAGAGCAGACTCAGAATTATTAGGCTCCTTTGAAGTCCATAGGGTAACTAAGAGTTTTTGATTCAGCTAAGCAGCAAAACTCCCTGAAGGATTTTCTCCAGAACTTCCAGAGGTGGTTACTTTTTATTCTACACTATAATAACTTTATAATTAGAACTTGTCATTTTCTCACATTAGCAAATGTGATCGGGAACCAAAAATGACATTTCTAATACTTACTTTTATATGATGCACAAGCACCTACCTTTAATATTTGTGCCATTAATCACATTTTACCTCTAATTTTTAAGACAGAAAAAAGTACTTAAATCAGCACCTAGCTATCTTCTGTAACATGCAGATTATTAAGTAATTTTAAAGTGCAAATTTTATGAATATCATAATTGTGAATAATAAGTTAAGCATAACATTTTTCAAACCATGGCATTTTATATCTTCTAATTTGAATGGTCATTTTAAATCATTACTGTACTGGGTTCTCTTCTATTTTCTTCCATATAAACCGACTTTGGGGGGGAAAAATTAGACCAGAAGAAATTGGCCCTGTGGAATTAGTATCATGGTGTGCTAAAAGAAAACTAAACTTCAAATCCTAAGTCTTTCACTCAAATCTTGTCTTTAGCACTTATTAACTATGGGCCCTTAGGCAAATCATTTAACCATGCTAAGTCTCTGTGAAATATAAAAACGGGACCAGCTTGCCAATAAATGGTAGTGGTAATCAACACTTGTTGGGTATGAAGCATTGTTTGAAGCACATCATTTATGGTAACTTAGGTGAGATTCAAAACAATCGTATAAAGTGATAAGAAGATAATAATAGTAGTCTTTTTTTCAGTACCAGTCTGTTTTCCCTCCGCTGCACAAGGTAACTTTTGTGAACTGCTTTTTGTAACTGCTTTTCTAATATCAATATGCCTCTCAAGGGTTTTTTCTTTTTCATTTCTTTGGGTACAAGGTTAAAAACGATGGATATACTAGTCCCTCATTTTATTTTTTTATTTTTATTTTTTTTTTTAAAGATTTTATTTATTTATTTCACAGCGGGAGAGAGATCACAAGGAGGCAGAGAGGCAGGCAGAGAGAGAGAGGGGGAAGCAGGCTCCCTGCCAAGCAGAGAGCCCGATGCGGGCCTCGATCCCAGGACCCTGAGATCATGACCTGGGCCGAAAGCAGAGGCTTTAACCCACTGAGCCACCCAGGCGCCCCCTCATTTTATTTTATGTCACTTATTTTATTATGCATTCAAATGCCATTAGGCAATCAACCAAGTATTCTAGGTCGTTAAAAGGATAGATGACTCCAAAGATTTTCTGTTGTTCTCCTTCTATTAACTGCCTCAAAGATAGGAACATTTCCTTGGTTAGCCACAGTTTAGCCTCAGTTGCAGTCTGTAGGAAATCTATTCTGCAAACTCGAACTGAGTTAAGGACGCTTGACAAACCCAAGCACCTCTGAGACCCTTAGAGGCTCGACTCCAGTTTTTATAAGAAATTCCTTGTCCATATATGCTGGGACATACTTTTTTTAGAGCTATTTCTTGGTAGTTCGTGAAGGCATTTCTTGGCATTACCCACTTGGATAGATTAAAAGAAGTCTCCTTTGGCCTGGATGTTTGCCTAAAAAATCCATTCTAAAATAACAGATTTTTTCCCAAAAACCAGATTCAGATTAATTTCCACACTATCTCTACTCAGTGTTATTACAGTGACAGAAACCACGTAATCATTCTTATTAACTATTAGTGTGCGTTACTGTGGGCATAAGCAATTCTACATTTGGCCTTTTATGGGGATTCTTTTTTCTTTTTTAAGATTTTATTTATTTATTTGACACAGAGAGAGAGACAGCAAGAGAGGGACCACAAGCAGGGGGAGTGGGAGAGGGAGAAGCAGGCTTCTTGTTGAGCAGAGAGCCCGATACAGGGCTCCATCCCAGGACCGCGGGATCATGACCTGAGCCGAAGGCAGACACTTAACGACAGCAACGCACACACCCACCCTTATGGGGATTCTTGATCCCAACATCCAGATATTCCTCTCCTTTTTACCTCATTTTACCATCACGTGTTTGTCACTGGTCTTGAGGGTCCTGATTCTCCTCAGATCTTCCAGAACTTGAAGGAAATGGCCGTATTGTTTTTAAGGAAGGTGTACATGCATGGTGGGGTCAGCGATAATTGTGTGTCTGCATTTACATACTGGAGCCTCGGTTTCCTTTTGAGGAAAACTGCAGCAATAATTTTACAGAATTGTTGAAAGAATTAAATAAGATAATGCATATAAAGGACTTAGAAAGGATCTCGGCAGAGTGAGGTTTCGGTAAATAGCAGTTCTCCTAATTGCCATCAACATCATCATCTTTATTATTATTGAAGAAATTAACAGACATCATGATTCTCATCCCGAAGCCTTCGGGATGTATATTTATTACTATGCAAAAGCTGTAACGGGAAAAAATGTAGGACTGAGTGACTTGTTTAAAAAATATGTAACAGTCCCTTGTGATAGGACCTCCGATCTGCATATTAACTTCACAGCTGTAACACTATTAATTAAATCCCTTCCTGCAACATGTAAATGGCTTTTTTTGAAATACTTCTGCAGCTAGATTCTCCTGGTGTCCCTACTGTTCCCCCTAGGAGAACTTTATGCATCTTTGGAAGTCTCTAAGGCTGTTTTTCTGCCACAGTTTAAGATCACCCAGGGCACAATTAATAAGTTATTGCTGCTTCTTTGGAGGTTGCGAGACTTGAAATCATTTTTTCCTCCATAGGAATACATTCAGAATGTAAATATGAAAACTCAACTCATTTGCTACATTTAAAGAGACTGAAAAATAAGTTATGTTGAGAACTCAGGTTGTGCTTTCTTTTTAATTCCAAAGGCACTGAAGCTAATTTCTTATGCCATGCTCCTGCTTACTCTAACGTGTACAAACTTTCAGCTAATATTTCTTCTAATCGCCTTTTCTCGAAAGGTGTGCAGAACTTACTTGTTATGATCCTAGAGAATTTTGAGTGTCCCATTTTCATAGAATTCAGAATGTGCATAAACATAATTTAGACAGAAAAATAAATGTAAACAAGTTCTATGAAGATCTTACTAATCGTCTGCTTTGATCAGGGGCCTTTCAAATCTTACAAACAAGGGGTGGGGGAAGAAAGATAGATTAAGCCTTACTGATTTCTACTCTGTATAGGTACTTTACATTGCCTTCACACAAAAGGAAACCTACCTTCATTTCCTTCCCCTCTATATCATGTAGACAATGGGAAAGTCCCATTGTGACCTGATTTGTAGGTATTTTGCTTCTTAAGGAAATTTAAGCCATTTCCCCTAATGGCAATAATAGTACTCTCTCTGTTCTTTTTTTTTTTTTTCTTTTCTTTTTTTTTTTTTGACTTAAATTGTCACCATTCCATACATAAAGGTCCTCTTCCCTCGTGAGATTCTTCAGTTGAATATTTCGCCTGAGCAGCCAGGCAAGATCAATGAGATAATTCTTCTTTTCAAGGCTCATTCTTATTACCTAGCCTGAATTGTTTCTCTGTACTTACTGAAAAAATTCTCTTTCTTGCTCAAGATTCATTTTCCTTCAAGGTTGGCTTCTTCCACTAACTGTGGCTTTGGACAGGCACTTTCAAGTAGAAAACTTTTAGAATCAGTTCAGAGTTATGTACAGGAGCAATTGCTTAGGAAATAGAACTTCAGTTTCCTTTGGCTGTTTAAAGTCCATCCATTATTTCTTATAAACAGTCTAAATATTTTTGTCTCAAAGAATTCTTTTTCAGATGACAGTTCCAAACTAAATCAATGATGTATAGTATATTTCTTTTTTATTTGAAGAAATGCAACTTACTGAATCTAGCAATTAATATTAAACTTAAGTTTATCTTTTCCTTTTCTTGATCTCTTCCTACCTGGACATTTTTCAAAAGGAATCTTGAAATATGATGTTTACAGAGGGGTGAAGCTAGGGCACAAAATATCTTTATTTGAGAATCATGTAGCAGCAAATGATATGGGAGCATCCTAGAAAACCAGCAAAACTATTCCTACATTTGGAACTATAAGAGTGGTATCTTTATTAACTCTATTAGGAAGTAAATGTCATATCTATATCAATGAGATACTTTGGGAAAATGCATAAATTCTTTCAGCTCACTAGAATAACAAAATATTTCAGGAACTGAATTAATATATTGTTATATACTTAATCCTACCATCCAGATAGAATGTTTTTGTCTGTGATATTGACTAGGGTGGGGGAAGATGGAAGTGCTGGCAGATATCTATTCAGTTATTAAGGGTTCATAAAGGAAGAACCATCACAACCTGCTTCCAGGCATTAAACTGATATAAGACCCAAAGACCTGCAAGTGTTTATCTTTACTTTTTTTATTTTTATTTGTTTTTATGTTTTTATAATTTTTATGTTTGGTTTCTTGTATTTCATTTGCTTTTTATGTCTAAACCCCCTTTTCCCCCCAAAATAATAGAATTACTTTTTAAAAAAAAATAGGAAAGCAACATAAATATAGTTATGCATTTTTTATTCCAAAAGACTTAAACCATACTTTTTCCTTTGGCATGGACCTAAGCAAACACAACTTAAAATAGAATCTTCAGGATCCTTCTTTGTATGGGAAAATCATTGTTTTCCCCTGTACCTTCATTTCTATATAAAGAAAATGATAACCCAGTTTAAACTTAGTACTTTATTTTTCATATATTTCATCAAATGCAAATGTTTTGAAAACATTTGCTCTAAAAGATAATTTGCCCCTATGTTAGAGTCCAGTGGCCTATAGAAACTGTAACATACTGCTAAATAAATGCATCAGGGTAGGGGGGTGTTAGGAGTTTTTAATCAGAAATGTGTGTGATAATCTTATGCCCTTCTGCAGAGGTTCAAATAGTTTTTTGTTTTTTGTTTTTTTCCCAAAAAAGCAGATGGATGTATCAACAGTAGTTCTGTTGGCTGTATGACTAATCATATTGAACAAGGCCCAGGCAAATATAATTGGAAAACTACAGAGAAGGGTTAATTTTTTGTATTTTATACTTTATTCATATTCTTATAATGAAAATATACCTGAGGTCAACTTTTAAAGAAAGGTAAACATGGTAACTGTATAGCGTTTATTGTCTCAACTCACTGGATTATAATCATAAAATAGTTTTATTCCTTTAGAGTGAAGGCACTCTCAACTATTTTGTCTCAAACCCTATTTCCATTCCTTATTACATTGTGTATAGATTCTGTAACAGATTTGGTCATTAAAAATTAGTCTCATGTCTGATTCAAGTCTGCTGTGGCCTCACCAGAGCTGACCTTCACGTACCCCTCTCTCCTCCTCCCTCCTTGTGACTCTGCTCCTCCGGGAGAGGAGACAGGAAGTAGTCAACTGCTTACTTCACCACCCTATTACTGGCGTGGATTCTGGTGGATTCTGACCTCATAGTGGCCTTAGTCTTTCCGGCTTCTACGAGTGGCTTCTGCTGATATGACAGTCTTCAAATATGTGGAATTCTCCCTAAATTTGATTAAATGATATTCACTTTTTAAATGATTTTATTTATTCATTTGAGAGAGAAAGAGGGGGGTGGGCAGAGGGAGAAGCAGACTGCCCACTGAGCAGGGAGCCTGAAGCAGGCTGTAGCCCAGGACCCCAGGATCATGACCTGGCCCCCCAGGCCCCCCTAAATGATCTTTATTTTTAATAAACCTGTATTTATTCGAATAGACGTAATTTGCCAGGTCATGGGTTACGTAAGTTAAGCCATTCTGAGTTGACCGTGCCTGCTGAATTTCCATGTAAACATTATCTTCAAGAAAACTTGGTGCTGCAGAGAGACCACACTTTTATAGCTTATATGCAAGATGTTTTGCTATGTTTTTAAAGACAATTTAAAGTAGCTACTGCAGGATTTTTGATGCAGTAAGTAGAACATAAGACCATTTTAAAACAATGTGTAGAATGAATAGAACATGAGTAAATGCCATTAAGATTTTGGAGTTTCTTGCTGTGATGTTAATTAGTTTGTTTTGAAGACACAATCTCTTTGTTATGAAATGTCAATTAAGAGTACAATCCTGGTGATGAAGAATTTCAGGTGACATTTCCAGTGTACACAGGATAAAAAGAAAGCCTGATTAGTTGCATTTGTTTACTTTTTAGACCCAGAATAGTAGCATATACCATGATGTAGCTTTATAAAATAAAAGAGCACCACACAGCCAAATTAAGACTCTTGAATATTAAGCTCAAGGGCCCCATACAAACAGAAGAGCCTATGATAACAATTACTCAACACTACTCTCAGATGAATGCAATCACAAATCTTTTACATGCTTTGTATCAAATTCTCCTATGTAACCTGGGGGACATCACAGGTAACAGTGATAATATCTAAAAAGTTCTCTTTGCACAGAGAAAGTTTCTCTTGTGCTGTGATGGTATGACGAAGTGTGGGACTGATGCCTCAGACTGATTGGGGTCTTGAACGCAAATGGCCCTAAAAGTATCTGTGCATAGATTTGTCATGGCAGCCTCTGGGAAGCCCAGTGTCGTCCCACCAGCTGCCGTGGCACACGACTTCTGGATCCCTGGCTCAGAAAGGATAAGCTTGAGAATGCAGGATGAATAGAACAATAAGGAAATCAAACCAGATATATATGAGAAGTTGTGAAAAAAATGATTGGCTAGGAGATTATTGTCAAAGATGAGAGGAAAGAAGGGACGTATGTTTTGCTTTCTCTTGATGCAGGGAGCGCTAACAGAATGACAATTCAGAAATTCTTGTAACGACCTGCCCTTTAGTACGAAGGTCCTTGCAAGTCCTGTCTGCCCGCTAGCAGAGCTGACTGGGATCCCGGCTGTAGCGCCCACCCACCAGGGGAAGAAAGGCAGGAGGCAGGAGCAATTTCAGCCTTCCATGTCCTCTCTGAGGACTGACAGTAGGGACAACGGAGAAAAAGTGCCCAGAGCAAGGATTGTCCAGAAGATGGGGCAGAACTGATTGTCTGCTCGGAGCACAGAACAGAGGCATGGGAAGACAGGATGAAAGGGGAACTGGAAACAAGCCTCCGTGTGTCTGGTAATCAAGGATGGAGCTGTATCTCTTCCACCCTTTAGAAGTTCTTGGTGTTAATCGCCTTCCGCCTGTTTCCTGACTCAGGAATAACAGAAGTACAGCAGCAATACAACATCCGGTTGGGCTGACCGGAATCGTTAGTGTGCTACGATAGGCATGTTGAAGCATCTCTCACTCTGAACTCCTCTTTGGAGGGCACTTCCAGTTGACTACAAAAACCAGGCGGAATATTTCACATTCAGATAAAAGATGAAGCTGAAGAAAAAATTAGGGTATTAAACAAGTAATTCTAGTCTATTCTTGTGGAAGCTGGTTTGATTCAAGGTCTCTGATTTGTGGAACCTGAATATCAGTAGTTCTTAATTCACCAAAAGTATAGAAATTTTAAAAGCACACATTTCTAAGATTAAAATTAAATGGAAGAGACAAAAATCGAATGAAATTTAGAGAACTGAAAATTTAAAGGGAGGATATCCATTTGTTGAATTGAATCCAATTGTTGGATTTCCAAATGGAAAATCAACTTCTATGAAGATTATGTTATTTTCCTAGTTTTATAGGTTTTCAGCTATATTCATCTAATTATGCTTTTGTAAAACAAATGGTGGCTGAAGTTTCTGGTTACCTTCTATTATCATCTATTCACCCTTCTTCTGATTAAGAAGCTATACCATATGATCTCACTTATATGTGGGGTCTAAGGAAACCAAGTTCATAGATACAGAGATCAGATTGATGGTTGCCAGAAGTGGAGCTTGGGGAATTGGGGAAATGGGTGAAGGTGGTCAGTAGTTACAAGCTCCCGGTTATAAAGTAAATAAGTTCTGAGATTGCTATGTACTATACGATGACTATAATTGACAGTATTATATTTTGAAGAGTTGGAGTTGCTGAGAGAATAGATCTTAAACATTCTAATCTCAAGAAAAAATTTTTTCACAGACGTGTACCCCTGGGGCAAAAAAAAATAATAATAATAAAAAGAAAAAAATTTTGTAGCTATATGAAGGAATAAATGTTAACTAAATTGTGACAATCATTTTGGAATATATACATCTATCAGATTATCATGTTGTGCACTTTAAATGTAGACAGTGTTATATGTTAATTATATCTCACTAAAATTAAGAAAAACAAAATAAAATCAAGGCATCAGCAGGGTTGTAGTCCTTTCTGGAAGACCTAGGGAAGAATCTTTTCCTTCTCTTTTCTAGACTCTAGAGGCTGCCAACGTCCCATCCTCCATCACCAGTGCCAGCAATGGCTGCTTGAATCCTTCTCATTCTGGTACCTCTCTGATTTTTGGCTGCCAGGAAAATTTCTCGAGTTTGAAGCACTCACATGACTAGATTGGGCCCACCTGGATAACACAGGTTAATGTCAGCATATCAAGCTGCCTCACTTCAATCACATCTACAAAGCCCTTTTGTCTTGGAAGGTACCATATTCATAGGTAGTGAGGATTAGGACACGGACGTATTTGGGGGTCATTATTCTGCGACTGCAGTGGTGAGAGTCATCTTGGACTATAAGGTGACCCCGAGGATGTTAACCATGAATGAGAAAAATACAATAAAAAGTAAAAAGGAGCCTTGGGAACCTAATAACTCTGTGGACTTTTCATATTACCCTGAGTTGCCTATGACCAGAATTCTTTTATAGTAGAAAATGTGTTTTGGGGCTTGATATATACAGCTGAAAATAATGTCTAACTAATCACATATAATTCTATAGATAATTTTACTTAGTATTTACTTAATTCGAAGCACTGTGCCAGGCACTAGGGCCATATTCATTTTTCGCCCTCATAACATGTTCTGTATCCTAAGAAAGACAGACATTAAATGAGTAATAACAAGAAAATAACGATAGCAGTGTTATGATAATGAAGGAAAAAGAGCAGGGAATATAGTCTTCACCAGGATCAGAAGAGGTTTCCTAAGGAAGATGGGATGAGGATTGGACACACTCAGTGAAGAACAGCATTACGAGTACTACTAAGCTGATCTTTCACAAACACAGATGCTGTTATTGACATACCATAGATGAAAAACATGCTTTGAGTTTAAAAAAATCTCCTGGAATGAATTTGCACCTATCTACCCACCTCCATCCCACACTCTTTTTTCAGACTCTCTTCTGGCCAGCAGACATTGGTGAGACAACTCCATGGAATTACATGCATCAGAGCCAAGGTCACTACCTTCGGGAGGTGGTCTTGTAGGGACATGCTCTAAACAAGGGAGCTATCAAGTTATAGACCATGACTACCAGTGTCCTAGAAATATCTGTCCAGGCAGGCACAGTCAGGAGAAAATGCCAAGATGTTGGGAATCCTTTGAAGATGATCTGAAGTTATTTTCCCTGTGCATAAGTAAACAAACATGCTCCTCAAATACAAGATCTTTGCACTGCACAACTGCACTATTTAGCTTAGAGCCAGTACTGGTTCAAAAAGTATTTCAAGGAAGGGTAAATATGCTTCCTGAAAAATCCCATGTCTGTTGCTGAAAGAAAAATGGTGTTGAGTTAAGACACCCTTTTAAAACAAGCATTCTATCCCCACATTTATTTTAACAACAAAAATTCAATTCGGTTGAGCTGTCTGGGGAGTTGATTTGACCCTGTTTCCAGAACAATGAACAATGGTTTGATGGCATCATTTCTAAATGGTCCATCCGATGTTTTATTTTGTACATATAACTCATCATTTTTTTCCTGCCCTGTAATGATAGAATTAATAGAGAAAACACTGCCTCAGTATACTGGAAGTGTAAAGAGGTATTAAGGCTATTTTAAGTATTAGTGTGGAAAAAATACACTGTCCTTCTTCAGGACAGCATAGGAAACAGAATTGCTGGTTGTGAAGTGAGTTGTGCTCACCATTAACTGAGATGCTGAGACAAAGAGTATTATTATTTCCTGCATGCAATTAATCTTAGATGCTGGAAGTGTGAATTTCTCTGCAGTATAAAAAGGCAGGCAGGCTACTGGTCTCTAATCAATGACAGTCAGAAGAGCCTAGACATTGGGTGATCTGATGAATAATTTAAACCTGATTTGTTAACTGTGCAAAAGTGAAGTTAGCCGTGCAGGGGAGACACATTGTCAATTGCCAGCAATTTACTATGTTTTTGAAAACCACAGGCAGCAATTTACAGAAAAGATTAGGCCAGTTACTGTACACGTGTGACATTTTCTTGATTTAAGATGTCATCCTGAAAGCTGTTAACTGACAACTGGAGTTTGGAATGAGGTTATAAAGTTTAGTAAAGAACTGCTTTTACCTAAGAATCTTTAGATTTCTGCTCTGGGAGACCCCTGAAAGCACACCTCCTGCTGGGATTAACCGGGCATATGCAAATAAGCCCTGTCAGCGAGGTGATGCACCTTCTCTGGGAACCATTAAGCACTTTTGCATGACTCAGTGCTCTAATGCACTGGCTTGTCCCGGAGAAAGCATGGTGGATGAGCCGTTATTTCTTGGTGAAGAAATCGTCGTCCATATATTTCTTTAGTCCCGTGCCATCTGGGAGGTGTAATCACTTTCATCCTGTACCAGGAGTTTGCTTTACAGTTCTTCATAAGAAGCTGATTAAAGGAAAATCTCCTTTTTATTACTGTAATTTCTTTCCCCGTTCTTTTCCCTTTGGGGATTAAGTCAGTTACAATAATTTCTTCATATTTGAACATGTAAAAAAGTGAAATGAAGATAGTCTTCACTTCCAGAGGAATTCGAAACTCTCAAGTACACTGAGGGATGACTTCTATAGGAAGAATAGCCATGAAATAGTGTCTTATGGTTTAAACGTGATAAAGTATAACCCATGATTGGTCATTTTGAGAGCTAAACCAAAAAATGGACTTTGGATATATTTGGAAATTTATTCCCAGTATTTACATAAATTTTCCAAGGGTTTCTAGCAAGCGTAAACCTTGCAAATCTGAGTTGTAATTGGAATTCCTATTCTGGAATCACATAGGTCAACAGTAATTTCTTTCTTTCTTTCTTTCTTTTTAAGAATTTAACTTTCCATATAAGAACAAGTCAAGACTTCTATGTGTGTCATTGTTAGCAATAAAATCAATCTGAAAACTGATACAAACACCTTTTTTTCTTCTTTCTATGTTCTCTATTTGCCCATCATGCTGGGTCTGTAAACTCCTTTACAACCTGATTGCAGCTCCTGTGTGTTGCTTTAATAAATTTTTTCCCACACTATCTTTTTCCCAAAAGGAGTGAAAAAGATGACCTTTTGATAAGTTTATTTCTTTTTCCCATACCCAATACTAAAGGCAAAATACAAAATTCCAGAACATTACCGTAACAGCCAAACATTGAACTGTTAATAGAGATTCATATTAAACTATATAACTCTGAGTTTCCCCAGAAGTTTTTTTGATATTAAAAAATCAATAAAATGAAAGTCCACATGAATGAATTACTTTTAAAACATTACGTTGAAGACTGACAGCTCTAAAGTGGCTCAGCAAAGTTATTGTTTTGCTATCAAAGGCAGTAGGAAAGCACTTCAGGCAAACATGTGTTCCTTTCCGTGATAGCTTTAGAAGCATAGATTTGGAACAGCAAGAGACAGTCGCATTCAACTTTTCCAAAATATTCTCCTTTATGTATTTCGAGCATTTATAATTAAGTCATATAAACTTGGAATCTAATTTCCTTAAACTTATCATAAAAGTAAAATTGTATTCATAAATATTATAGAAAGAAAGTTTTCAATGACTTCTATAATCTTGGCTTTGGGTAGCTCTGACCAATTAAATCATATGGTTTTATTATTCATTCTTTTTCTGTAGTATTTTTAATGTAAGAAAAGATGTGCTCCAGAAGGGAAAAAATGTTGACTTATTTAGAGAGGTAACTATGTTGTAGACAACAAAATCAGAATTGTATGTGTTTGACTAGAAAATTAGTGGCAGTCCAACAGAATGCCTTGAAGGTAGGAAGCTTTCACCTTTGTTCAAACCATGAAGAATGAATTTCCTAGGTCTAACTCGTGATGCATTTACATGCTAAGGCCCCTTGCTGTTTGGATGGGACTATAATGATTTTGACTTGACCTATTTCTTTACCTTTAGAAACTCTATTTTTTAGTAAATCATCAAAAGCCTCATGTATTTTATTATGGGTACCAAACAGAGAGGTGGTTTATTATTAGTTTGCATTTACAGTATATTTGCCTTCAAGTAGCTCAAGGGGCTTTACAAAACATGACAACAGTCATCAAAACACTGTCACATATGTAAAACAAGAAGTGATGCTGGGGTAAATATGCCAAAGGCATAGAGCTCACTGGAAACTTCATTTTCTACTTATTTTCAGAGATAATCTTTTTAGGGATTTTCTTTAAAATGAGGTCCAACTCTCTTAAACATTTTCTTTTCTCAGCTTTGGAATCTGACACTTTCATTCAACAAATTCATTGAGCATCTGCTCCGTGCCACGTATTATTGTAGTTGCTGAGGATGTATCTGGAAGATGAGAGGAACTTGTTCTCCCATAGTTTATAGTCTAGTTTCAGAGCCGGGCTATATAAGCAAACAAATACATGATATAATAGCTCGTTGTGCCAAGCGCTATCAAGGGGGTAGGGAAAGGGCAGGATAAGAGGATAGAGAGTAACTTCCTGGTAATGGATGGTGGGAGAAGCCATAGAATCATATGGGGCAATGCCAGGTCCCCAAGACAGAAGCATGCTCGGTGTACAAGAAAACAGCAGGATGTTGTGTTATGTGGCCAGTGTGCTATGAACAAGGTGAGGAGGCCAGGCCATGTGTCTGGAGAGCTGGGCAGTGGCAAGATCCTGTGGGAATCTCATCTGCCATGATAAGGATTTGCATTTGGTCCAAATGTAATGGGAACCCAGTGGAAGGTTGAGCCCCGTAGATTCACGGAGTCAAAAGTCACTGCGACTGCTGTGCAGGGGACAAGAGTAGAAGCCAAGAGGACCCATAGAGAGATGATCGTGGTGGACCAGGTCTGACTTGAAGGTGGTTTGGGCTAGGGTGATAACAGTGGCCAAGGGGAGAGTAATCAGATTTGAAGTGCAATTGGAAAGCAGAGCTCACAGAATTTGCTAATGGACCAGAGGTGGTATATGAGAGATCTTTAAATTCTATCTCTGCTCCATGTGATGTCTGGGAGTCATAGTTTGTCACCTGTAAGATAGCAACACTGAGTAAATCAGAGTGTAGCTGAGGACTCTTATACACAGAGCTCACCTTCCAAGCAAAGACGCCATCTCTCAGTGCAAAGGGCTTGAAGCCAGTCAGAAGAAACAAAGAGTCTAAGGTGAGAAGGTCCACTGCATACCGGCAAGTTCACAAAGGTGGCTCTTTTTACCCTGATATCAATCTCCTAAAGAAAGTGGCCTTTCTCCTGACATAGATAAGAAAGTGAAAGGATTATAGGTGGTAAATAATTTACCCCTGGTCAGACAACTGAAATCTGGAAAAGGTACTTTTTAATCCTGGGAGGCTGTCTCTGAGACTAAGATCATATCCATTATTGACAGTTACCTCTGTTAGGTAAGAGAAACACAACACGGAAAGGAAAAACAAACAAACAAACAAAAACAGAGCAAACATATTACTGTTCTCATACTTCCTTTTCTTCCCCCACCACTAAGGAGTGGTCTCTCTCCTCGAAGCTGCCTGAGAGCGGAGACAAGGGAGATTTATGAATAAACAAATCCCTGTCCCAATGGCTGACACCAGGGCTACGTAACACAAAATGATGAGAAGCCTTAGCATAGTCATCTTGTGAAGTCAGTCATCAAAGACTGTAAATCAACACTCATGTTTTCAGATTTCAGAAAGGCTTTGGCACTGAATTATCTGAAAAATTATATTTTCACAGCCCTCTAAACAGGATTCAAAACGTCTGCTGCCCCACTTGCTGTCTTCCTTGGTTATCTTCCTTGTAACATCTGCATGGAACTTCGTGATCCAAAGCAGCTCCCCCCATGTTGCCCCATGAGTCCTGCCCCGTGACCCCCATCCCATTGGGCAGGTGAGGAAATCATATATCTGAGGAGTAAAAACTCTAGTAAACACAAAACAAGTGGCTAGAGAGAGTCAAACTTAGAGTAACAGACACCAGTTCATGGATGTTTTCAGGGAAGTGACGCAGAGTTGGGGTTGCAGCCATTCAGTTGACTTATCAGAATCTAGGAGCTGCCTTGGCAGTCAGCCCACCATGTCAAGGACAGGGGCGTATATAAAATGTTGAGCGAGTTCAAAACTACTGTGCCATCCATCCATCTAGCTGTGTCTGAAAGCAGGTGTAGTCTTATGATTACCTCCCTTACAATGGACAATTCATTGTGGTGACTTTTCATTTTTCTTTTTCCCATTTATTTATTTTATTTGCATGGCTTTTCTCCTCATAAAAAGAAGGTAAGAAATAAAATAAATATCCTTACACCTTTTTCTACAGTGTTGCTGTTGAGTTAATAGGCATTCTGATATAGTGCTAATGTTGTTTGTTAGACCGCAGTTTCCAAAGTGGAGAAATCCTATACTAATTTAAGCCATGAAATGTAAGACCTAAAATGTGAAGACGATGCTGTCATAGACAGGTATTCAGACTCACTCTTACCTCTTCATTGCAGTGCAGTTATGTGATGCAAGTATTTATTTACCTTAGCTGAATTCAGCTTGGCAATTCCCATACTGGGTCACTTACATTATCATGGGAATGGAAGCATTCAAGCCTGAAACAGCCAATGGGTATTATAAGACTTAGGGAAAGAACATGCCAGTGGTTTTAAGGGTTTCACTAACTATTGGCAAGCTAGCAAAATGCTTGTTAAGATATGCAAAACAACACAGTCAACAGTATTCTTGAGAAAGAAGAGTGAATTAATCGAAGGCTGGCTATGAAGAGTTACAGGGCTGTGTTATACATTAAGTGTGTATTAGAAAGGTCCTTTCTGGACAATTTAAAGGATGCCAGGAATAATTTGCAATACATTATACTTGATTTTATCAAGTATATCAAGTCACCTTATATGCTGACTCAAGACCCAGATCTCCCCAAAAGAAGCAACTGCATTCACTTTAAGTGTCAATTCTAGAACCTGCTAGCCACATTTATGTGAGAAAAAAGATGGTGAGGGAAGAGCTCCTCTTTTCTCCTACGAAAAAAAAAAAAGTTTTATTCATCCCCTTCCACCTACTACCTCCTACCATTTTCTTTATGTATCAGGTCCTTTTCTCAGCAAAAAAAGATGTTAATGATCTTATTAACATATTAAACAATGGCATAGAAAAGGCTGACATTTCCCAAAGCTTTTGGTCCATGATTAAAGTAATGAAAGTTGCCAGTTATTCAGGCCAAGCCTATAAAGGCCTTAAATTCACTTGCTGCCTGAAAGGTCAGGTAAATTAAAGGGAAATATAGGGTTGGCCTTGAACAGTCTGCATGTGGTGATCCTGAGTGCTCTTAAAAGTGGCTGAAATGAAGAAGCCACGCATTAATTCCAGCAAGTTTCCTGATATTGATTAAGAAGTAATGGCAAGTGCTCATTTGTGGGCAAATTAAGAGATAAGTCCTTTTCAGAAGGTCATTTACATGTCTCCTTTTTAATTAATATTACTAACTTGAAGATTTGCAGTTAAATTAGCCCATTAATTATAAAAGTCATCAGTTTGGAGAGTAGGAAAGGATAATTTATTTAATATCAGATCCAGGTTTGCAATAATTTACCATTTCTTCCGGCACCCTACTAGAAGAGGTCTGAAGTTGTGAAGTGGGAGTGGGATGGGTGGCCATGGCCTAAACTGATGTGCTGTTGTGTTGTTGCTGGTTATAAAGGTAACGTATGAACATTTTTTAAAAGCTGAAAAGTACGTTGAAGGAAAAGACCTGACTTCTGTTCTTCCCCCATCACTCATAATATTTTAGTATTCCCATTTGTTGAGCTCAGTGACGTATATAGATTTTGTTTGTGCGTATGCATGTATATATATAGTATACACATGGGTCAGCATGTAGGTAAATATATTTACTTTCTAAATTTGTCATTACTTAAAATATAGGTTCATATTTCACTTTTTCACAGGTTATAATAAGACTGTTTCCCTACATAATAAATATCCTTTGAAAACTAAGTTTGCATTAAACTTTTTATTTTGAGACTTGGATTCCCATGGGGTTGTAAGAAACAATGCAAAGAGTACACCCTTGGCCCAATTGTCGCAATGGTCACATCATGCAAAACTATATAGTACAATATCACAACCAGAATATTGACATCAATAGACTCCAGATGTAGAGTATTTCCATCACCACAGGATCTCTCGTGTTACCTATCTATAGACACATACTTGCCTCTAGTCCTTAACTTCTGGAAACCACTAATCTGTTCTCTATTTCTATAATTTTGTCATTTTAGGAATGTTATATAAATGGAATCATACCATCCATATCTTTTAGGGATTAGCTCTTTTCATTCAGGATAACTCTCTAGAGATTCATCGACGTTATTACATGTATCAATAGTTCATTCCTTTTTTTTTTTTTATTCTTTGCCCAAGGGGTACAGGTCTGTGAATCATCAGGTTTACATCTTTCACAGCACTCACCAAAGCACAAACCCTCCCCAATGTCCATAACCCATCCACCCTATCCCTACCCTCCCACCCCCCAGTAACCCTCAGTTTGTTTTATGAGATTAGGAGTCTCTTATGGTTTGTCTCCTTCCCCATCCCACCTTGTTTCATTATTTTTCCTTCCCTACCCCCCACGACCCCCCACCCTGACTCTCAAGTTCATTCCTTTTTATTAATGAGTATTTATTCCATAATATGGCTATACCACAGTTTGTTTGACCGCCACCGTTTGAAGAACATCTGGGTTTTTTCCAACTCTTGGCTATTATGAAGCGCTGTGAACATTTGTATACACATTTTATGTAAATAGAAGTTTTCACTTCTCTGAGATAAATGCCCAAGTATGTAATTGATGGATCATTTGGTGATTGTATGCTCGGTTTCATGGAAAACTGCCAAACTGATTTCTACAGAGACTGTACCACCACCAACATATGAATGATCCAGTTTCTCTGCATCCTCACTAGCATTGGTATTATCACTGTTACTTACTTTAGCCATTCTGATAGGTTCATAGTGATAGCTCATTATGTTTTTAATTTGTATCTCCTTAATGCCTGAATAATGTTGAATATCTTTTCCTGTGATTATTTGCCATTGATGAAATATCTCTTCACATCTTTTCCCACTTTCTAATTGGATTTATTGATTTTTTTAATGTTAAGTTTTGATACTTCCTTATATAATCTTGATACAAGTCCTTTGTCAGATGGCGTTTGCAGGTATTTTCTCCCCATCTGCAGCTGGTCTTTCCTTCCCTCTCAGCAGACTCCGTAGCAGAGGAAACAGTTTTAATTTTGACAAGATCCAATTTGTCAGTTTTTCTTTTTATAAGTAATACTCTTGGAGTCAAGTCTAAGAAGTCTTTGCCTAGCCTAGATTCTGAAATTTTTCTTACTTTTTTAATCAGTTTTAAGTTTTTTATTTAAGTCTGCAGTCCATTTTGAGTTGATGGATTTAGCTGTAATTTTATTACTTATGTAGGATTGGATTAATATGTTCACAGTAGAACTTTTTTCTTTTCCTTTTTCTTTTTTTTTACTGTTAAACCAAAAAATTCATGGATGGGGGCGCCTGGGTGGCTCCGGGGGTTAAAGCCTCTGCCTTCGGCTCAGGTCATGATCTCAGGGTCCTGGGATCGAGGCCCGCATTGGGCTCCCTGCTCAGCAGGGAGCCTGCTTCCTCCTCTCTCTCTCTGCCTGCCTCTCTGCCTACTTGTGATCTCTCTCTGTCAAATAAATAAATAAAATCTTTAAAAAAAAAGAAAAGAAAAAATTCATGGGTGAAGTGAGGCTGTAAAATATATATATATAATATATAAATAATAAAATTTTATATAAAATACAAAGATAAATATTATTACCTAATAATTAGATACTAACTGAGGATAAACTATGTCCATTGGAGCCAGCTTGAGACAAGGGAACTCAAACTGACCTCGCTTCCTGGCAGTCCACTTTTTCCAGTTCTCCATCCCTTCACTCCTCACCCCTCATTCCTATTGCTGAGCTATTTTAAAGTCTTTGATCTTCCAAACCCTCTCATCCTCCTCCTCTTTCTTTACACTTACTATTCTCTTTCTTGTTGCAAAATGTATCAACCTAGTGCTAATGTTGGTGAGTGCATTCAACTATTGTCAAACAACCCTAGAAAGGAAATGTGTATATGTAACCACTAAGGCATTTCCTCCTTAATTAAATATATAATAGCCTTGAATAAAACAGTATACATGTGTTTGTTTATAATCCAGATATATCTAATGTAGATGTCTAGATAAGGGGCAGATCATAATCTTTAAAAATGCCATTTAGATTAGTAAGCTTTGTGGCAGAATTAAAAGACTCAAGAGTGAAAAAAAAAAAGACTTGAGAGTGCACAGAAGGATATCAAACAGAGCACATCCTGGTGAAGAGAAATGGGGAAAATTCATGGATCTGGGTTCATGGGAATTTATAAATACACTTTTTTTTTTTACCTGTCTCCCCTTATTGACATCATAATTGTAATGATCAATATGTTTGGGAGCCAATGGAAATGTCTCAGGGTCAATATTTCTTTTTTAAATAGAGCATATATCTGGGCGCCTGGGTGGCTCAGTGGGTTAAGGCCTCTGCTTTCAGCTCAGGTCATGATCTCAGCGTCCTGGGATCGAGGCCCGCATCGGGCTCTCTGCTCAGCAGGGATCCTGCTTCCTCCTCTCCCTGTCTCTCTGCCTGCCTCTCTGCCTACTTGTACTCTCTCTCTCTGTGTCAAATAAATAAATAAATAATCTTTAATAAATAAATAAATAAATAAATAGATAAATAAATAAATAAATAAATAAAGCGAGCATATATGACAGAATGATGATATCGAGGGAACATATTATTGGCTACAAGCCCTTCAAGGGAACCAAAGGTTCCAGGGGAGAGGGGGAAAAACCCAAAAAAACATGTCTCTCTGAAGACACAGAGATAGAAAGGAAAAGAAAGGCTATTTCAAGGCTATTAGCCTTAGGGAAAGAAAAATCTCCATATTTCTGTTTGGGTAATAGGAATGGAATGTTTCTCAAAACTGCCAGCAATGAGGGAAACTTCTGGACAAGACCCAGGTCATAAAGTGCCCCTTTTGTCACAGGCCTGGCAGATGATTTAGGATGTTCTTGTTCTCCTCTGAGATGAGTGATACCAGAAAAAAATTTCTCACCACTTTAAATTTATACGAACGATCAAAATATGCCAAGTAACAGGGTACTTATTTAAGGAACAATAGTCATAATAAAAATGTTATGGGGTATCAATGGTTGATGGTGAGATTTTTCAGTGACATAATAAATAGGTGTTTCCAGGCAATGTAATGTGAGTGCAAATGGGATATTAAGATTAGAAAAAAAATTCATGAATTTGTACACTGTTTAAGTATCTAGAAATGTTTATTGATATAGCCATTTATAAAAATTATGACTATGTCTAAGTTTTATATTTGTATGATTTCTCCTACTTTCATTACTTTAGGCTCAAAATGTCCAGTAAGTAATATATTTGCATTAAATAACATTATTTATATTAAAATAACTGATATATAATATTGTTTTGATGTGGTATTTCAGAGCATGATTTTCTCAGTTCAACTTAATCCTTCATGTTTCATCCATCCATCTATCCATCCGTCCATCTATCCATCCATACATCCATCCATCCATATCTGTGACATGCTGGACACTGTGCTGGAGACATAAAACTGGGATTAAGGTCTGGTAGTGGTAGATAATTCTAGTAAAAGCTTCAGTTGATTAAGTCCCTTCTGTTTCTCCGTAAATGCCTTCTCACTTAA
This sequence comes from Ailurus styani, assembly GCA_002007465.1. Lineage (NCBI taxonomy): Eukaryota > Metazoa > Chordata > Mammalia > Carnivora > Ailuridae > Ailurus > Ailurus styani. The sequence continues at coordinate 614,359 of LNAC01000530.1, read as the reverse complement.
TCCCCACTTGTCCCAAGAGGTAAACACCACTATTCACATTGAACAGGCTGAGAAACTAGAGTTGCCCAAGGTCAAATGGATAATAAATGCAGAAACCTGGACTTCCGCTCAGATTTTTCTGACTCAAAAGCCAATTAAGTACTGGGCTACTGTGAATTATGTAAATCCAGTGATTATATTTTGGATCCACTTGAGTCTTTGTCTCCACGGCTTAACAACTCTGTGACAGAAGTAGATTGCTGAACATCAGACCTCAGTTTCCTCATCTGGAAATAGGGACAGTAGTAGTAAACACTCACTTCACGAATGTCCAACACCGTTACAAACATTTTATATAAGTTAACACAACATAACCCAAACAGCAACCCTACCATAAGAAATTAGAGTTGCTGAAAGCTTAAATAATTTGCAGAAGGACCACAATTGGTGAGTCCTATACTGGTGTGTTGCTTAATTTTTCAGAAGGCTAACTTTCTAGCTCACTAAGCCCTTGAGATATTTCTGTGTTTATTAGCTCCTAGCCCACCCTGTCTACTGGGATGTAGGCACCACCTGAAGCCTCTTCCCTTCCACGATAAGTAGGAGGGGGCACATGGTGATTCTGCTATTAGCAATCTCAGGCAGGCTCTTTAGAGCCACTCAACTTCCATTGATTTCCATGGACAAAAGCCTCATTCTGATGGGAATGCAGAGATGTATCTGTTTGTTCCTGACATAAACTCATGTTTTATGCCGGGTTCAATAATTCCCAAGAGTAAGGAGGTTGAGTTCAGATCAATGAAGCCTCCAGAGAATGAAGATTCTTACCGATCAAACACATCAAGTCACCTGCTGAGCACAGATGCTGGGAAAGCATCAGAAATACAAGATCATGGCCATCTTGAGACTATCTGGACATAGCTGCCAGTGCCCTCACCAACACCAACCTCTGCAGCATTCCACAGGAGGAAAGAGGAAAATCTGTGGGAGGCAGTGGGGCATCAGGTCTAAGGCAGGGACTCTGGGGACTCGCTCTTGGTTTTTGCATCCCAGCTTCATCTGCTAGCTCTCAGGCAGGTTACCTAGCTGTGTGTGCCTCACTCTTCCCATCTATAACATGCCCATAGTAATAGCGCTGTTCATCCTAGGGTGGCCATACATATTAAATGAGACAATGTGTGCAAGATGCCAGAAATAGTCCCCACCAAACATTAAATGAAACAATGAAAAAATAATGCACTTTTGTTGAAAGCATTTTTCTATAGGGCTTTCATACTGATTTCAGACAGTACGTCATCTTCTCTTGCCTCTCTGTTGCCAAATTTGGCAGTGAACTCTGTTCAACAGGTCAATGAAAGACAAGAGAATATTTAGCAAGTTTTTGAATGCATTTGCCAAATCACTGACTCCATGACTTGTACATGCCATGGCTCAGAGGAAGGGTGTGCTGGTGGCCAGAACTAGGAAAGGGTCAAGGAAAAAGTTAATAATCCTCTTCTTCCTCATCCTCAAAAAAGAAAGAAAAGAAAGAAAAAAAAAGAGAAAGCCAATGCCCATGAACAGCTGTGAGAGATGAGAGACAGAATGTGCAATCATGAGTGAGAAGTTCTGCATTTAAACTATGACTCCACCAGTTAACAGCAGAATGACTCTTGTGCTAATGATTCTCTCTCAAACTTAGGTTCCCTATTTGAAAAATATGGGTAACAACACCTCACAGAATTAAATATGCTTTAAATAGCTTTGTGAGCAATAGTGCTCTGCGCAATGCTAGCTATTATTTTTCCATTGTATATGTCCTAGGAGAGTTGTCCTAACAGTCATTTTGTAGGCTACTGTAAATTCCTTCAAGAGGCAATGAGGCTGCTTTCCTCTTAGACATGCCTGGGACCAGGGAAGCTGGTTGGTGAGAGAACATTCTGGGATGTGGATAGGGTGATGGGACAAGAAGTATTTCTTAGGGGCGCCTGGGCAGCGTAGTCATTAAGTGTCTGCCTTCAGCTCAGGTCATGATCCCAGGGTCCTGGAATCGAGCCCTGCATGGATCAGTGGGGAAGCCTGCTTCTCTCTCTCTCACTCCCCCTGCTTGTGTTCCCTCTCTCGCTGTCTCTGTCTGTGTGTCAAATAACTAAATAAAAAATCTTTAAAAAAAAAAGAAGAAGAAGAAGAAGAAGGAGAAGAAGGAGAAGGAAAAGAAGGAGGAGGGGGAG
>LNAC01000530.1:566197-611982 GCA_002007465.1 Ailurus styani | reverse complement strand
GGAGGAGGAGGAGGAGGAGGAGGAAGAAGAAGAAGAGGAAGAAGAGGAAGAAGGATTTCTTAGAGCATAGAGAGCTCAAGAGCTGGTTGGGAAGGGGTCCGGAGAGAGAGATGGTAGGATCGATTTGCCTCACATGCTGTAATGCCAGCCCTGGTGTAACTGCTCATCAAGAGCAAGACGTGGTGGTGATTGTAGCAGTTCTAGAAACTTCCTCTTCCACAACACTTTTGAAGTTTAAAAAACCCCTTTTCATGCGAAATATGAAATATTTCTGAGGTAAAATAGAGCACTGGAGAGGGTGCATCTTTTGTCGTCTTTAGGTTGCTGGTTTCATGGAGGTTTGAAGGGAATACCCATCTTACAGGCGGTAACAGGACTCAGTGGACAGAAGGTGGTTGTTGGAGTCAGAAAGGTCATTCCCAGGGGGCGCCTGGGTGGCTCAGTGGGTTAAAGCCTCTGCCTTCGGCTCAGGTCATGATCTCAGGGTCCTGGGATCGAGGCCCGCATCGGGCTCCCTGCTCAGTGGGGAGCCTGCTTCCTCCTCTCTCTCTGTCTGCCTCTCTGCCTGTCTCTCTGCCTACTTGTGATCTGATCTCTCTCTCTCTCTGGGTCAAATAAATGAATAAAATCTTTAAAAAAAATAAAAATAAAAATAAAAGAAAGGTCATTCCCGGTTCTGCCCCTGGCTAACAACCCACACATAAACGGGCTTCTGCATCCCATAAAGGTGGGGTCCCCTATTGCCATAGCAGCCCGTATCTGTAAGAGATCTTGCTCTCAGAAACACTGCGGGATCTCTATAAATGCTAGTTACCATTTTTCTTCACCGTGAGTTAAATCATTACCCTGCTTCACAGCTGGGGGCACTGAAGCCCACAGAGGTCAAAGGGCGTGATCAAGACTATCAAGCTATCTTGCGCATCAGCTTTGGGAAAAGTCTCACAACTCACGGGGCCTGGAGACACGACTGGGCTTCTATCCAAGTTCATGTCAGTGAGATGCTGAAGTGTCATCATCTCAATACAGAATTAAGTGCTTGTATATGTTGCTGCACAACAGAATGCATTATTGATGTGCTAATGTTTTCCCCGCTGGGTTTATACGTGGTTTGCATAGCAAATTTTATACATTTTGTCATCACCTGTATTTGAAAATAGGATGTTTCTTGACAAATTATCCCATTATCTAACCAATTTTATCATTACCAGTTTTTTTCCATTTCCAATCTAAATGTTTCATTTTTAGATTGTATAATATTGTTTCTTATTATGCAACACTCAATCACTTTAATTCTTCTAGCCAGTTCTGTTATTCTGTTCCAGATATTACTAAATAGTTAGCCTTTTCTCTCAGTATTATTTATCTCCAATCTATACATTTGCTCTGTTCTTAATGATGTTTTTGCATAGGTCATGCCTTTAATCACTATTACCACTTTAGTTTATGTTCTAGTTTATCAAGAAGTTTTTATAGATTTCACATGCATAAGTCATGGTTTGAATCATTTCCTATTCCAGACTATTAAAAAAAGAAAACATGTGTTGATGTCTCTCCCTCTTCCAAGATTGCAACTCCTGTGAGGGCAGGGGACAGCCTTTTCTGTTTTCTGTCAACATTGTATTCCTTTTTTTTTTCTTTTAAGATTTTATTCATTGAGAGAGCATGAGCAGGGGGGAGGGGTAGAGGGAGAGGGAGAAACCGACTCCCCATTGAGCAGGGAGCCTGATGTGAGCCTCAGCCCTAGGACCCCGAGATCATGACCTGAGCCAAAGGCAGACAGATGCTTAACAGACTGAGCCACCCAGGCATCCCCAACATTTTATTCCTGACACCCAGCAGAACACCTGGAATATGGTAGTCCTTCATACCTATTTGTTGAATGAATTTTGAATAGATGACTTAAATTCATTTTACTTTATTAAAACTATTTATTGAGCTCTCAGAAATATCTATTTGAAGACACTTTTTCACATATTTGTGAACTACCTAATGTATGTAACACACTGGCCCCGGTGTAGAAAAATAAATAAGGCCTTTCCTGATCATGAGAGAAAGACACAAAACTGAAGAGATACTTCTAGTAATGCTGACAGATACCCCGGCCAGTGTTTAGTATGCTCCAGGCCCTATTCTATCAACTCACAAATATGAACATATTTCATCCTCACCATAACCCTATTTGAAGTACTTTTCTTATAGTTGCTCATTTAATTTTCACTATAAAGCCTGGTGGGGGAGAACCTTAGGGAATAAGACCAGTTATTTAGCATCTCTGTGGCTCAGTTTCCTCATCTGACAAATGGAGTTTTATTTATTGAATAAGCATGTTTTACATGCCCACTCTTCACCAGATTCTATTGTAGGCAGCAAACACAATGGAAAAATTCCCTCGTCCTCATGATCTTACAGTAATAATAATACCTACTTCATAAAATTGCTAGAAACATTAAATGAGATAATAGTAAAGTCACCTAAAACAATGCTGGCACATAGTAGGTACTCAATAAATGTTAGGCATTATTATCATGCAACAACATATTTAGACTCAGTAGATTAATGGATGTTTCTCATTGAGTAAAAGGGAATTGACAGAATAAATAGTTCAATAGTGATAAATTCATTATCACTCAGTAAAAAAAAATTCTAAGTATTACAGTGTGATGGATCCAGAAATTTGGGGGCAACAGACACTCCTTTCAACTCGAAAAAACTTAAAGTATTTCAAATTCACTCCTATTCATTAGATACATGAGTTTGAGTTTATGAAATTTATGTATGGATCTATATCCAAGAGTTTGATTCATTTTGGAGTCTTTTATTTTTTGAAAGGTTTTTTATTTATTTGAAAGAGAGAGCAAGAGAGAGAGCATGAGAAGAGTGAGGGGCAGAGGGAGAAGCAGACTCCCTGCTGAGCAGGGAGCCCGATGCCCCTCATTTTGGAATCTTAAGCAGGTACACACTAGGGACACCTGGGTGGCTCTGATGGTTAAGCGTCTGTCTTGGGCTTAGGACCCTGGGAGCATGGGGCTTCTTGCTTGGCAGGGAGCCTGCTTCTCCCTCTGCCTGCTGCTCCCCCTGCTTGTGCTCTCTCTCTCTCTCTGATAAATAAATAAATAAAATCTTTAAAAAAAGGGGGGGGTACCTACTAGTAATTCTAATGTAATTACATTAGGTAATTGTTTAAGCAAGAGGTAGAGTCTGACTATAAAAACATACTATCAGTTGGAGCCCTTCTTCCAGTTGAATATAAATGATGTTCTGCCGTGAAATGAGTTGTAAACCGTACAGCAGTTATAATGGGATTTAACCTAATTAGTTTGGAGAGTTGAAACTCTTCATTAAAAGTAGCACTTCATAATCATGTAATAATGACGCTTCACTTCTTAAAGGCTGATGGAAAATCTGACCCGCAAATAAAATAAAATAAAAATGAAAGGATTCTTGATTTTCCAAGTATATTCAGCAAGTCACCAAAACTGTGACAAAGTGTATCTAGAACACCATACGTACTCCCCCCGCAACCCCGCACAGCTCCATCTCCCTTACTCGGTCCCAGTCGCTGACCTGTCCCTCCTGGTCCCCCAGCTCTATGCCTGACACTGCTTGTTATTTCAGAGTGGAAATGGGGGCGAGCCGTTGTGACTTGCCTCAGCTTGCCTTCCCTCTGACCAGAGGAAGAGATGTGCTGCTGCCCAACACCTTCTATTACCTCTAGAGATTGCCTCTTTCTTTCCTGTGTTTTTATTCTCCCCCCACCCCCACCCCCTGCAACACACCGCTGGGTGTTTCTTTTTAGCACATAACAGGCCTCAAACCTCCTCTCCAATGTTCAGAGCAAGGCAACTTGCCTCTAGAGCCTACCCTGTATCTCTCTTTTGCCAACCAAGTTTTTAGAAGACAGATCTATTGTTAGTTTCCATTACCAAACCCCCTTCACTACCCAGAAGGAGGGTCCTTACCATTCTTTTTTTTTTTTTTTTTTTAAAGATTTTATTTATTTATTTCACAGCGGGAGAGAGATCACAAGGAGGCAGAGAGGCAGGCAGAGAGAGACAGGGGGAAGCAGGCTCCCTGCCGAGCAGAGAGCCCGATGCGGGCCTCGATCCCAGGACCCTGAGATCATGACCTGAGCCGAAAGCAGAGGCTTTAACCTACTGAGCCACCCAGGCGCCCGGTCCTTACCATTCTGAAGGAACTACTCTTTGAGGAGTCACGAATGACCTTTCAGTATAATGCCAGTTCAAGCCGGCACCTGTCAGTCCCTCTCTACTAGAATAGCACTGGAAACTTTGGACCATATGCTTTTCAACTTTCTTTAGAACCAATGATCTCTGCACAGGTATCTCTAGCTGTGCCTGGACATTTCCTCCTCCATGGCTGCTCCACAATGCCTCCCATGTCAGACGCTGACCGACACCCTGCTCCTTCTCTGATATTCTGTACTTTAGTGGGGGATGCCACCCTTCACCCAAAGCTTTACCCAGAAATATGGAACTGCTTGATACCCTCCCCTGTCTTCCATACCTGCAACAGCCCGATGCTAGAATAATTTCCGGAAATAAAAATCCAATTATGTCACTCCTGTATTTGTAGCCTTTCTGTGGTTTTTCACAGCTTTTAGAAGAAAGCCAAAACAATAAACAAGATACTCCAAATCCCTCACGAACTGATCTTAGCTCTATTTTCCACTTTCTTCTCTTGACCTTCCCTCACAGGTATTTTTCACTCCATCTGTTCCAAACTAATTTTAGTTTCCAGAGACTTCTCTGTACTCTTGCCTATCTGGAACACTCCTCCTCCCTCTGAGGCCTCGCTAACCCCATAGCATCACAATCTGCATCTAGCACCAGCTCCCCTGCCATATTTTTTGCTGAAGATGTGTCTCTCGTGAACTCCCTGTGACCCTCTCCTTTCGGCTACCTTCACATCTGAGCAGTGAGCGTGCATGCCCAGTTGGCTTGAGAGTGTGTCTACCTGGGTTTTAAGCCGCAGAAAGGTGGGTTCAATGTCTTATTGACATCTTAGCCATGGCGCCTATCTCAGTGCCTGGCACAGATTCAACATCAGAAACTTTCAGATGTTATTACATTGTGTTGACAGAACACAGTGTCAGTGACTGAGTGAACACTGAAAAGATAAGCCCAGTGCCACTTGTAGATGCTGAAATGTTGCTGATGGGTCATCTTTTCTCAACTATGGCATTCCTTTTCTTTCTTCCTTTCTTCCTTCCTTCCTTCCTTCCTTTCTTTCTTTCTTTCTTTCTTTCTTTCTTTCTTTCTTTCTTTCTCTAAGATTTATTTATTTATTTTGAGAGAGAGAGAAAGACAGTGAGCACAAGTGGGAGGGGCAGAGAAAGAAGGAGAGAGACTCTCATACCAACTCCACCCTGTGCGTGGAGGCTAATGTGGGGCTCCATCTCCCAACCCTGAGATCAGGACCTGAGCCAAAAGAAAGAGTCGGACACTTAACCTACTGTGCCACCCAGATGCCCCTGACATTCCTTTACTTACACGTACATTGTCACTGAAGTAACAATAACCATTTATACCGGTCTAGTAGTTTCATACATCTCTCTGTATTTTTTGATATAACATTTCTATATTTCTTTTTTAAGATTTTTACATGTATTATTTATTTATTTGAGAGACAGAGAGAGAGAATGCACAGAGGGAGAGAGAGGGAGAAGCAGACTCCCCACTCAGATGGGTGCCCAATGCGGGCTTGATCCCAGGACCCCAAGATCATGACCTGAGTCTGAAGGCAGACACTTAACTGACTGAGCCACCCAGGCGCCCCATATTTCTGTATTTCTAATACAATCTGTTAATATGCTATTTTTTTAAAATTTGAGGCACCTATTAACCCTTCAGGGAACATAACTGAAAAATGCTGGGCCAGGGTATCAAATGAAAAAACCAAGGAAACTTCTACAAATGTTAACATAAAGTTTACATTGCTTTCTCCTCTCAGTTCTGGGCAGGAAACTGAATTTTTCTGTGGGGTTGAAGTAGAAAACAAGTAAGCCTTTAGACAGCCAAAAACATATTTATAAATATGTTTAATTAGGAGTTAGGTTTTAATGGTCCTGAGAGATAGTGCATTTCACAGAATGAGAGAATAAATTCACACCCAGATTTCAAGGAAAATTAATAAAAATATGCCAGATTTTTCCTACCATGGGGCAGTGCTCCATCCACACCTTATTCTGCAGTGTGTGCTCTAGGAGCAGAGACAGAATGGTCCTTGGCTGTGGGAACAAAGCAGGGAGGCTCTGTGCTTCTTTGTCTGGGATGTGTGGAAGCTACGAAGGGTGGGGTAAGAGCAAAGGCCCGCAAACCTAATACTCCGTTCTCCAAATCGTCACTCAGCCTCCTTATAGCTGTGTGACTGAGCTAGTTCCCTAACCTCCCCTGAGCCTCAGTTTCTGCATCTTATAAAATGGGAAAAAGCCAGTTCAAACCTCACAGGCTCTTAAGGGCATTATAATTTCAGAATATTTTGAAAGCATGAAAATAAAAGTATTTCTCTTCCCCTAATTTTCCATATGCCTGTTTCCTCTGTGTGACTATTACCCACTCCATCTCCTACCACGGCAGGGGCCTCACCTTCCAAATCCCTGCAACCACTTACTGTAGCCGTAGTCCCGTGAGCACAGATGACGGTTTCACGTGTGTACCTGCCACCTGCCCTGTGTCTCACATCCCATGTTTCTTTCAGTGAGAAAGACCCACTGGGCAGTAAGACAATAATACTAATAACACACACACACACGCACACGTATATATGCAAGCATGTCGTATATAGCAATAGTTCCTCTTAGAATTTTCCTAGGACACTTTATTAACAATTGTTTGAAATGAACACTAAAGTCTCTCCTTATACCCTCATAAAGTAAAATTTACCATGGTAAATAACATATTTTTAATAGTTTTTTTTAATTTTTTTAAAGATTTTATTTATTTGTCAGAGAGAGAGAGCACAAGCAGGGGGAACTGCCGGCAGAGGGAAAAGAAGGCTCCCTGCGGAACAAGGAGACTGGTACAGGATTCAATCCTAGGACCCCAGGATCACAACCAGAGCCAAAGGCAGATGCTTTGCTGACCAAGCCACCAAGGTGTCCCTAAATAGCACACTTTAAAATAGAAATTTCCAGGGTACCTGGCTGACTCAGTCGGTTAATCATCTGACTCTTGATTTCGGCTCAGGTTATGATCTCAGGGTTGTGGGATCAAGCCCTGTGTCAGGCTCCTTACTGAGCATGGAGCCTGCTTCAGATTCTCTCTCTCCCTCTTCCTATTGCCCTCCCCCTCAAATAATAATAATAATTTTAAATAAAATTTGCAAACACCATAGAACTTGAAAATTCATGTCCATGGCAAGTCCCAAAAACAAAAACAAAAAGATCTCAATCTGAACTTGAAGTTCTCTACTTTGAGACTAATCATTAGTTTGTGAAATGCAGTGGGCATACTTTCATTGGTGAAACTTTTATCTCTATTTAGGACTTTCCTCATAATTAGAGAACCGAACTAATTATACTGATATCCTAAACAAAAGGAAATCATGTCACTGGTATAAATTTTGCTACAAAGGACCTCATTAGAGAACTCAGAAATCCCCATTAATCTTACGTTCATACTCTGTAATGATAGTAATTAGTGATGATAAATTGATAGTTGAAAATACACAATAGTTAAGCAATTCTCATTTCATCATGATAAACTCTATTCTCCCTGGCTCGTAATTGTTTAAAAATGGAATTTTTTGCTTCTTTATATTGAATGAAGTTCCTCATTTTACATAAAAATATAGATTTTTAAATTTTGTATGCATATCAACAGCTATCAGTGTTCTCTAAGAAATGTGAATTTAGTATGTTGGGGGAAAGTATGGTTCCAAGCTTATGACTACAGTACAGAAACATTTTAAATAACAAAAATTAATACCAGACATAACCAGGTATGAAACAAATGTTTCCCTCTAATTAATGAAGTTCAGTATTTAACCAAAAGACCTTTTCTTCCTTTTCATTGCCTGGAGTCTTTGAAGAGCACCCCTGAGGCTGCTCAGAATTCATAGCAATATTCCTTTGTTATATGGACCAAGCAATCTGTGGAAGAAACACAGCACCTGTGTGCATGCAAATGCACTTCCCATCTTGGCAAATCCTGCCAGACCAGGTGATTTCTGCTCTTTTCCTGCCCCATAGGAAACCTTCAGGAGGAAGACACTAATCACATTACAGCTGTGAAATAAGACACTCTCTCAGCTTGGAGTTTCCTGTGCAGAAACAAAATAATGAAACCAAGTAATTAGAGGGGTTCTTAGGGGAATGTTCTTATCTGCACTTAGTGTTTCATCACAAGAAATGATCAGTCTTTTAGAGCCAATATTAGAAGACCCTAAATGAACTTCTAGGCCAACTTTGTCCTGCAAGGGGGAAATACTGTAATTCCTGGGCATTTATCATTAATTCATTCTGGAGAATCAAGATGCATAATGATGGTGTAAATAGTATAGCAGAAAGAGGCCTCCCAGCAGTTGGTTGAATACCTCCAGTGTCAGGGATCTGAGGGGAGGGTCCTCTGTCTTGCATAAGAGAGTGAGGGCCAACAATAGAAGAAGAACACATAAGAAAATGTAAGGGCCAGTTTTCCATGAAATATGTCATCCATTTTAGGTTGAACCCTTCTGTCTATCACATGTTATAAACACCATCCTGGAAAGGCATAGAAAAATAACAATGGCAGTTCTTTATTCAGTCCAAAAGGAATAGCTAGTAGATTCACTAATTGGGGGGGGGGGCTTCAATTAGTATCTTCAATCTAGGAGTATACTAATAATGTGTTCTACTTTATGGAGCTATGTTAAAATGTTGGAAATAGGACTTGTCAAAATATGAATTTTTTAGAGTGATTCCTAGTCAGAAACCTTACCAAAAAAAATTATTGACACGTCCTAATAAAATTTTTATAAAACCATAATGGTAGAAGGAAGATTGATTTTGAATAAAAACCCAGCTCCAGTATTTTTTCTCACCATTATTATTAAAGAAAACAAAACCAAACCAGACCGAAACCTGCTTTTCTCCATTCTTTCTACTAATCCTTGGCCATAGACCAGGTTTTCAAAATATGAAAATGATATAATACAAATAGGGGGCTCGTGGTAGGAAGTAGTAGTAGGAAATGAGAGACACTGAGTTAAACAAAACTAGAGATTAAATAGAATCTGCGTCATCAATTTATATTCACTTTTCAAAATCTTCTGTATCCATATTGCCCATCCTCAGCGTTGCCAAGATGGCCTGATCACCTGAAGGTCTATGTGCCCCTTGGAGCAGAATTAATGAGCAGGCTATTACATGGGTACAGAACTCTAGAGTGTATTTGGGTTCCTCCACCCAAATATACCCAAATGCCAAAAATGGCAACACTCGTTAATATTGCTGATCTTGTTTCTTTTTCTCAAGACTTAATTTGATATTCTTGCCCCAGCTTAGTGCTCAGAACAAAAGCCCATCCATTCCTAATGCTATTAATTTGACCCTGATCTCACAGCCATATTCCATCTTTTCCTTCCCTGAACCTTGATGAAGCTAACCCTGAACAACTACCAGCATTCTATAAGTGCAGGGATGGATAGTTCATGGAGTTTCAAAAGAGCATGAAGTAAATTGCATTGTCCACAAACTTTGAGCTGCTCCCAAAGGGATCTTCTGCCTCACTCTTTGCTCTTACCAGTTAACTCTTAATGCTAAAGTCCCTGAAACCAGCTGAGGCTGCCTTGCCTCTGGGCTTCCCTGGAAGATGACACTGGAGAAGTTTGCCAGTTTGTTCTCTACATTGTACTATTTCAGCTTTTGTCACATCTCAGAAGCACAGAAAAACATCTCAAAGCCTGACTATGCCCTTTAAGTTGACTTAAAATCATAGAATTCAGTGAGACTTGGTGCAGATAGAAAAAAGGAAACAAGGCTTGAGCCTGAGGGAATCTCCAAAATCTGAAGGTTGCATCAGAAAGAAGCTTCCAGCGAAAAATAGGGGAAACCAAGAAAATGTTGATATGGAGGCCAAGAGAAGAAGATGCTTCTAGAATAAGAGAGGTGATCAACCACGTCAAATGCTACCAGGAATTCCAATGAGATAAGGACAGAAAATCAGTTACCAGATTTGGCAAAATAAAACCCATGTGGATGGGCAGAGAAGAAACAAAGTTCACTTAGAAGGCTTGAAAGAAGGAATCTCACTCACAGTGTAAAGATGAGGAGAAAATGAAAAAGGAAAATCTCTCTTTGAAAAATCGTACTGAAAATGAGCTGAAAAATAAGGCAGTGACCAGAAGAAGACATAGAATCAATGGACCTTTTATTTTTTTTCTTAAGTCTAGGCAATATTAAGGCATATTTACAAGTCAATGGTAATGGTTCTAGCTGCAAATTGACTTGCAAAAGAAAGAGGGGAAATTGCAAAAGCAAGATTCCTTGAGTGGGCTAGAGGTGATAAAAGTGGAGAGGCTGGGCACAGGCAGGAGCAGGAACGTGCAAAAAGAGGAAAGGAGAAGAAAATGGGTAGAGAGTGTAAGTTTCCACTAATTTGGTGATGGGAAGTAAATTGGTACTTTTCTGATAATTATCTTTTTATCAATAAAGAACGGGAAAGGTCATAGCTGAGAATAAGGAAAGGGGCTTTGAACATGGAGTGTAAACGAAGTCAATAATCATCTTGGAAAATGAGAACACAGATGTACTAGGGAAGTATGGCAGGCTTGGCCTACTATCTGTTTGAAATTTGTAGTCGTAACTTTAGTCCTTATCTCTCATTTGGCATTTAGGCTATACTGCGTCAAGTTATTGATAACCAAAAAAACCATTTTGTATGTGCAAATCATATTTTCCCAAATCATTTGCAAGTTCTCAGAAGTAGAATCCCAAGGTTGTATTACTTGGTATCTATCTCCTCTGGGGAATATTTTAGAGCCCTGGCAAGTAGGTACCTCATAAACATTTATGGAATTTAAGACTGAATAATCTGAATGAAACACATCAGTAAATATTTCTAGTACTTCTTTCCTTTGCCCTGCACCTAATTAACATAGATGTTTATATAAATAATTGTGCACACTCATCCTAGTAAACACAGGGTCCGATTTAGCCCACATTTCATTAAGGGGTCCTAGTGGCACCCCTGTGAGCACCCCAGAGTGAGTCTAAGTTTCACAGCCCTTTAAATATTCCCTCTGTTCTTCCATCTGGTCTGGAGCCAGAATGAGAGTGAGATGTCTGTTTCTAGTTTCTTTCTTTGCACCTGGAAAAGAGGGTAGTCCTTCTCTATCACATTTTGAGGCTCAAATCCTTTAATCTTAGTACTTTCTGTCACTCAGCGTTCCGGTAGCAAAAGTCACAGACTGTGCCCTAGAAATAGAAAGAAATACTTCATTCATTTTATTGTTTTCTTAGATCTTTGCTTTTCAATGAGTGGTTCTTATGCCAGCTCTCAGCATTACCAGACAGACAATTAGAAATGCAGATCTTGCACCCAACTATTGAAGACCTATTGAAACAATCTGCACTTTAACAAGGTGCTTAGATGATTTCTAAGCCACCAAAGTTTGCTAAGTACTCTTCTATATGATAGAAGATGCTTCCAAATAATGTTATGTAGTTTTGATGGAAAACTTTACAAAACATAAAAACTTCAATAATTGCTTTGATTTTACTCATAAATAAAAGCAGTCTCTACTACTATATTTCGGGGGGGGGGCAGGTAAATACAGACCTACCTAGTAGAAAGGTTTTGTGATAATTGTCAGCAACCTGAACTCTTTTATATAGACTGACTCTTTCATGTAAATTGCATTTAAGAAATTAAACAGGAAATCCCTACTCTCAATAACAAAAATGCTCTCAGTAATGCAGTAATACTTTGTAGCGCATTCACTCTTTGTAGATTTTTGATAAGTTGTGTGCAGGACACCTGGCTTTCAGAAAAACTACAACAGCTTTATTCAAAAGCCTTGCAGTTTTATTTCATATTGGATCAATGTGAGTAGTGAACTCGGACTTCCAGGTTCTCAAAAGACAAACTCATCTTCATGATTTGATTTCCTCTTTCTTGGTCTGTTGCTACAATACTAAACAATATAATGCACAATGTAAACGAAGTAAATAGTGAATTTACACACCTTCTCTCTTTTTTCTAGTGAAGGAAACATATGTTGCTGAATTCACACCTAATAATTACCTCAAAAAATTGTTAATCTCTTTTCTTTAGTGGCTTTACCCTTAGTCCCTTTTCCTCCAGAGAAAGTAGGCAGTTTACTTTATTGAAAGTCATGTTAAATGTAAATGAAATAGTGATGAGTTTCTTGTAAGCAGATCCCTCCCTCCTTTTTTATATTATCCCTGCCTGAAGCTGACTTAGAAAGTCTCCATCACCTGTTTTCCTCAATCAATGCATAGGTTGACATATTGTAAACACAAAGATCTGTTAGTGAATACAAAAAGAGGCTGATGGTCTATAGTAACAAGATAGAATAAAATTTTAAAAATATATCCTGTAAGTATCTGAAATGTATACATTAGTAAGCACAGAATGGTCACCTTCAGAAGTTTTAAGAGTATTCTTCTGTGTTCCAGAGATAAATGGAAAGGACAGAATGCTACTCGTAACAGAATTCTTTGAGATCATCTTATTCAGCCCCTCTTCTTTGTTTAAGGTAACTTAACACCAGGAAAATGAAATAACCAAGTTCATTCAATTAAAGTCAATAATATGTTTAAATGCACCTTCAGACTTTTAAATCCTGGTATATCAAACATGATTCTACAAAGCTAAAATACTACTTTAAACTTTGATATGGGGGCACCTGGGTGGCTCAGTTGTTAAGCGTCTGCCTCTGGCTCAGGTCATGATCCCAGGATCCTAGGATAGAGCCCCACATCCGGCTCCCTGCTCAGCAGGAAGCCTGCTTCTCCTTCTCCCACTCCCCCTGCTTGTGTTCCCTCTCTCACTGTGTCTCTCTCTGTCAAATAAATAAATATTTTTTAAAAAAAATAAAACTTTAATATGGTAAGAATAAAAATAATAGATGATCAGCTAGAAAGTTAACACACAAAAACATTACCTACAGAGGTAAGTGTTAACTTGTCTCTGTATTGAGACATATTAAGATTAAACCAATATTAAGATTGGTTCCCTGCAGGCTGGTCTCCCAGAGGAATTCTGTCCCTCAAAGCACCAGGAAGACTGGCTAGAGTACCCAAGGCAATCAGTCCTGGTGGGATGGTGACTTGGGGAATTGGGCCAAGGACCCCCTTATCACAGGAGCTGCAAGAGTCCTGCCTGACCAGGCTAGGAAAGCAGCAGTTGACTTCTGCCGTGTAAAGCCCAAAGAGTTGGGTTTTCTTTTCTTTTCTTTTCTTTCTTTTCTTTCTTTCTTTCTTTTCTTTTTTTTTTTTTTTTTTTTTTTTTTTTGTAATGCAAGTGCCTGCCTTAAGCTTTGATTGTGAGGCATCCATTTCCAAGAGGCATCCAATTCAAAGACAAACTCGTTGCCAGCCACAAACTAGGTAAAAAGCCCTGGTCACCTCATTCACTGGGGTACCATTGTTTTGGAGATCTCAGTGATCTCCAGACTGTTTTGACAATGTGTCATTTCTCCCCCAGTACTCTAAATTCTCATTCCTGTGTTTTAAATTCACAAAAAAAGAGTGTCCCATGAAACCCTAGGCCCCCCGTCAGGGCCCCAACAAAAGGAGAAGCCCCAGCCGAGGCACACATGCTTGGTGTCTACCAGAGACCCCAAGCATGCGTGCTGTGTAATTTCCAGATCTTGTAAGTAGTAAACCTTTATTTTTTTCAAAGTATCCTGATAGTCGTTGCTGAAGGGCATCTTGCAACCACAGTAAGAACCACAGGGTCTATCCAGTTCTAACACTGCTTTGCAAAGGGGAGATATTTATGGAAAGCTCGAGGGGATCCAGGTGAGTGCCCCACTGGCATTTCTAGTCAACAGCATTACTATGGATAGGCTGACTGGCACAAAACACTTCCCAATTATGCTTTTTCATAACCAAACCGAAACCCAAGGCTAGGGTCTCCTCCCCAAATCTGATGGCACTGCTGAACTTCCATATCCAGTGAACAAATGGGGATCTGCACAACACCCCACCCCACCCCAGAATAATCACTGCTTCTGAAAGCCCATTGCATGTTGGGTTCTTTGCCTTGTTGCTCAACATCCACCCACGGAATTTTTTCATCAACATTCTAAATATTGCTAAGCATGCCTTTGAGTCTGTTGAGAAAGAAAGAACTCTTCCTGTCTTAATACATAACTGTTAGATCGCTTAATGCTTTTTTTTTTTTAAGATTTTATTTATGTGACAGAAAGAGACAGCGGAGAGAGGGAATACAAGCAGGGGGAGTGAGAGGGAGAAGCAGTCTTCCCACTGAGGAGGGGGCTGCATTCGGGGCTTGATCCAGGACCCTGGGATCATGACCTGAGCCAAAAGCAGGCACTTAACGACTGAGCCACCCAGGTGCCCCCCTCGTATTGCTTTAATGAGTGAGTCGTGGAGGTACAAAATTCCCTTCCTTGTAATGCCAGATATCTTCCCAGTTCACATTTTACTCTTCCCTTTCTTGTCCATTTTCTATGGACTCTGTGTGGGTTCTGATTGGTTTTGGCAAATGAGGTCCTGTAGACAATGGGAGGGAGGAGAGTGAATTCAGGGATTTTCATCTCCTGGGCTCCTCCCTGGGAGGCCATCTCAGGCTGGGGGCTTCCCTTCGCTTCACACAGGTATTCCACATGGCCCTTTCCCTAAGACTGACATCTGGCTCCCCTAGTTTCTTCTGGGCTGGGTTGCAACACCTGCAGGGGCCCCGCTGGCGCAGATCCTTGCACTACTGTCTTTCATAGTTCTCCTAGACCTCTTCACTGTCTTCCCAATTACTCCCTTCACAAATAGAGACCTTCTCAAAATACCCTGCTGTAAGTGTGCCAACTCTTTCCTTTTGGGACCCTCATTGATACAGATGTCAGACGTTTCTATGCTTATCTCTAATAAGGAATCTTACTGCACATGAGGCACAGTTTTCTGCTTAAGGAGCCTAGCTACATTTTTTTTATTATAGCCACATTACATTTTTCTTTTACTAGGAAACCAAAAAACCCTTCAAAGTGACATTTTTAGAACACCAGAAGAATAAATCCCTAGCGAGTATGTCTATTTATCCTTATATCTTTATATACCTAGACCCCAAATTTCCTAGAAATTCAGACTTAGGACTTTCAGAAAGCTTTTTAAATTCAGTAAATCAGATGTTCATATCATGAAGTCTATGGAAAGGACAACTATACATCAGTTATTTTGGGTTATGCCTGAAAGCTAAGTAGTGGTTGGATATCGATCATAAGTATTGATTTTGGCATTTTGTTTCTGAATGTTTTTGGCTTTTTAAATGGTTCCTCAGAAATTAATGTGCATTTGGAAGGTCTTCCTTCTTTGTTGTCCACAGCGCCAAGCACAAAACAGATGAGTAATAACTGATCGCTGATTAATTTGTTTGCATCACTAATCGTTCATGCAATTATCCAGCCAGCCCTGGAGTTTCGTATACAGGCAAACCATCATGGCTCTATGGTTTATAAAACATGTGAATTTTGTTGCGTATTCTCCTTAGGTAGGTTAAAGGAACACCCAGAAGGGAGTCATAACAAAAGTAACTTGTAGGGGAAAGGTCTTTAACTTTGGTTGATTAGGTTATCATCCCCCTAAGCCAAATCAGAGCAGACCTTTGATGGATGGTTTCAATGCTAATTAGGAGCAGTGGGTAAGAAAAGCCAAGGGGTGTGAGAATAAAGGTTGGGTGATGGCTGAACAGTGAGACACTCCTCAGTGGTTTCAGGTCACAGAGTTTGTTCAGAGCACAAAAATAAGGACAATTCTGGGGTGAAGTTGAATCTTTGATTTTTTAAAGATATTGCATGTTTCAACTTTCACAGATTAAACCCAAGATTTTCTACTTACCTCCAACTTTTGCTCGATTTTTTTTTTTTTTTGGTTTTTAAGGAAAATCCTACCAGAAAATATATGAATGAATGATAGTGTTCATTCATCCCCTTGTGATAAATGTAATGAAGTCCTACTGCTTTGGGAAAGGGGTAACAGTAGGGAGATACTTGGTTTTACTGAGCTTTCATTTAAATGTGAATGAGGCTAAGTATCCTTAAAATAATCACGAGGTAAAGCGCTTGTCTGCACAACGGCAGACATGGGGTACTTTTAAAGTCCACCCCCACTTTTAAATGAAAGATTACACTGGATTGAAGATAAGAGAATTAACTGAATTTATATGAAAGGATGGCTTTCTGACAGCCCAAAGGCTGGCCTTCCTAAAGTAGAATTTTTCTGGGGTATTAGATGCAAAGGGCATCATTACCTCTGAGCTCTAGCTTTGCTTTAGACAATTAAGGGCTTTCTGGGGTTTACATTCTCAACCATGGCTGTGGTCATTAGGGCTGTTTTGTGATGCAAATCACCTGAGGCTCCAATTCTCAATTGTTTAGCCCCCAAAACAAATTTCTAAAACAACTTTCAAAAGTATTTCCTAGTTAATCTGAGGACTCATTTACATGAAATTAATATTCTACTTTCCAAAAATAGTTCTGTCCCTAATAGCTGTTTTCCATCTTATAATTAAGATTTGAAACTTACTACTTTGAAATACATACCAAAAACATCTGGGCTGCAGCATCTGAGACAATATAGATAAGTAGGAGTTGCAATGGCCAAAAAATCAAAGGTATTTCTCTCATCCCATTAGGAAAGCAGATGCAGAGGTGTTGACTGACTAGACCTTGTTAGTCACATACCTACTAAAGAGCTTTATCCTCACTAACCCCGTACTGCACTGAATTCATCGTTTAAATAAAATAAGGCTTAGAAGGTGATTTTTTTAGAGACCTAACCCCCTCCTAGTTATAACGTTCGATTCTTGTATACATTTTTATGTACGATACTGCGAAGTGGTGCACAGGGTTAGATTTTGAATCCTGCCTTGTGGAACCTTTTATTCATTTACCCAACTCAAAATAAGTCATTTAAGACACTAAAAAACTAGTGCAGAAGATAGTATGTTTAGACATAAATGTCCTTACTGAGCCGGTAATAGCTTGTTCCGAACATAAAGCCGAAATGTGGAGGTTAATTTATATGTTCCTAATGTTTATAATAAGCCATTGTATTTATCCATTTTCAACAGGCATAGCTTTTACATAAAGTTGATTTCTTTGGAAATCTATTCCATTTTAAAAGTCCCATTTATGATATGAGCCCATATTACATTTTATAACCCTAAAATTTGCCATCGGCAACTTCTATTCAACAGATAATAAACTGTAAACAGAGCAAAAATATATAATGGAAATAGTGCACGCAATCACGTAAAGTGGCAGAGAAGAAAGTAAAAATACACACGAGCAAAAATTACGATAATCAAAAAAATATTTCTAAGGGTGAAAAAGGTTAGGACAATCACCAAGAAAAACTCCCACATAGCCACTGGGGAAAAACAGCAAAGCAGAAGCATGAATGAATAAAAAGAGACTTAGCTCAAAGAGACAGAAATGAAGAAGAAAATGACTTAGAGCCCCAGCTCCCTGTACTTGGTCCCTGACAAGTGATGCTTAATCTACTCATTTGCCATGAAATCAGTTCTTAAAAACTGGGGTTTTGCTTTGTTTTGTTTTTTAACTCTGTAAGCCAGAAAGGAGACAAACTTGGAAAAACATAATAACAATTGGATTCCCATCTATGTGGTGTTTTTTTTCTTAGAACTAGACAGTGATAAGTTCTACCTTAGAGCATATGTGCTGGAAGTCCTTCTATCCCATCACTTGTGATTCTTCAAGGAAAGCTGTTCTAAGAGTCTGCAAAGGCAGGACTGCACACAACAGTGGTCTAAAACTCAGAGGAGAAAACTCTGGATGTTCCGGCACTTGACACAAAACAAAAAGCTAGGTGACAAAACTACTTGTAAAGGTGTTCAGACATTAGGAGTATTTTTAAACCAGTCACTATGCCAGCTTCTGAGGAGAGCAATTATGAGCAGAGTAGACAGAAGACCTGACCCCATATAGAAAGCAGAATTAAGTGGCATGTCTGATTCAGCACTGTAAGGGCTGTGAGAGTGAATGAGCAGGTGCAGGGGGAGCTTTGGCAGTAAGCGCCGACCTGGACTGGGGCAAAAGGTGGAGATGAAGAAGGGCTTCCCGGAAGAAGTGCTATGTAGGCTGAGATCTGAAAGATGAGGAGAGGTTACCTAGATGAAGAGGAGAGGGAATGCAGTTTGAAGGAGTCTTTCCGTGAAGACGCAGAGGTGAGATAGAACCTGGAGCCATGAGAAAATAAAAATTCAATAGGGCTAAAGCCTAAGTCCCCTAGATTGCTGAGAAGCAAGAAATGGACGTGGAGGAAAAGCTAGAGCATAGGCACAAAGATCACAGAAAACCTCATTAAAGAAGTTTTACCTGAAATAACAGAAAGCCTTTGAAATTGATTTTTTTTAATTAATTAATTTATTTTTTTTATTCTTTGCCCCAGGGGTACAGGTCTGTGAATCATCTGGCTTACATCTTTCACAGCATTTACCAAAGCACAAACCCTCCCCAATGTCCACAACCCATCCACCCTATTCCTACCCTCCCACCCCCCAGTAACCCTCAGTTTGTTTTGTGAGGTTAGGAGTCTCTTATGGTTTGTCTCCTTCCCCATGATTTTTATTTTATTTTATTTTTATTCTTTGCCCAAGGGGTACAGGTCTGTGAATCATCAGGCTTACATCTTTCACAGCATTCACCAAAGCACACACCCTCCCCAATGTCCATAACCCATCCACCCTATCCCTACTCTCCCACCCCCCAGTAATCCTCAGTTTGTTTTGTGAGATTAGGAGTCTCTTATGGTTTGTCTCCTTCCCCATCCCATCTTGCTCCATGATTTTTTAAAGATTTTATTTATTTATTTGACAGAGACACAATGAGAGGTGGGGAGTGGGAGAGGGAGAAGCAAGCTTCCCACTGACCAGGGAGCCCGATGCGGAGATCTATCCAGGATCCTGGGATCATGACCTGAGCTGAAGGCAGGCGCTTAACGACTGAGCCACCCAGACACCCTAGTTCCTTCCATTTCTTGTTTCTCATTGATCAAAATGTGCCTTTTAGGATGTTAACTCCCTCAGCCCTTCTAGGCAGCCCCTGGGGAAGTTACAGCCTCCATGGGTTCAGTCCAGTCCAGCTGTAGTGCTGGAGCTTCCAGTACCCTTAGTAACAGACAGGATGGAGGTTTGGCTACAGCTAAGTCAGTATCTCTGGGAAACACTGAGACAGGAAGTGGTACCAAGAGATGAAGCCAAGTCATCAGTAGGTGGAATTTTGTATATGATTGAATGATGTGATTCTCAATAGATTTTCTTCATCGAGAAATCAGAGCAAGCAACCGATGGCCTGAAATAATTTGGGATAGCACATAAACTGGATCAGGGATATCTTGTGGGGAAACCTGAGAAGGAGTAACAGGAGAAATGAGAGAAACACAAATAATCCTGAAGATGGCAAGAAAATGCCATATTTAAAGAATGAGTCATCAGTGTCAAATTTCTGTCAAGTCCAATAAAATAAATGCTGAAGTGGAAATGCATGGATGGGTTCCCTGTGCTTCTGATAATGTACTTCAGTGTTCCTGTGGGAACCATGCCTTCTCTACTACTGATTTACTTGGTGTTGTTGAGTGAACCCCACCCCATGGTTCTTGGATGTAAACAGTGTGTGAACTCCGTGAGCATGGGGATGACTTGTGAGGGAAAAGGCCAATGGGACTCCATGCCAGGAATTTCACTGGAATTACTGGGTAAGAGCTGGAACACTGGACTTTGAAATGTTGTGAGAAAGAAATTCCTTTTTTCCCCCCCTTAATTCAGTTTGAGTTGCTTTTCTGTAATTTGTAACCACAATATACCTGACGACTACAGAAACAGAAAAATACTCATTAGATGTAATGACAATGTTGTTGATACCTTCAGTGAGCATGGTTTCAGTGAAGCAGCCCAGGCAGAATTCAGGGACATTCTTACTGCCTCTTCATTCATCCTCTTTCTGCCTAAAACACAGTTTCAGGGACACCTGGGTGGCAGGCAGTTAAGATCCCGACTCTTGATTTCAGCTCAGGTCATAATCTCGGGGTCACGAGATGGAGCCCCACACTGGGCTCTGCACTCAGCGCAGAGTCTGCTTGAGATTCTCTGTCCCTCTCCTTCTGCCCCTCCCACCTGTGCTCACTCACTCTCTAAAATAAATAAATAAAATCTTAAAAGAAAAAAAAACACAGTTTTACCTACTCATGAAAGGATGGAGAATGTCAAATTCAATGTTTATGGAACCTATGGCAAAAAGCAGAAATGACATCTGCAAGCAATCTTGGCACCTTGGCAGCCTGTTGTTCTGGATTTCATCTAAGACACAGGTGTGCTAAATCACCCAGGGTGGGGGTGGGGGGCTCCTCAGTGTTGCCAGAGCCCAGATAGAGTCCCATCTGCTTTATTTTTTTTTTAAGATTTTATTTATTTGACAGAGAGAGAGATCACAAGTAGACAGAGAGGCAGGCAGAGAGAGAGGGGAAAGCAAGCTCCCTACTGAGTAGAGAGCCCGATGTGGCACTCCATCCCAGGACTCTGAGATCATGACCTGAGCAGAGGCCCAACCCATTGAGCCACCCAGGTGCCCCTCCCATCTGCTTTAAACAATTATAAATTCTCCATAATAATACATAGATTTTAGTTTTAATTTTCTATTTTCCCCAAGTACTTAACATTGTGCCATGTATGTAGTGGATTTTTATTAAACTTGGGTTCCTTCAAGATCCCCAATCTACCTGAGCAAGGAGATCCCACAGGAGTCATTCAATCTAGAGTTTGACAGAAAGCAGTGTCCTTCTGTCCTTCCGATGGCCCAGTAAAATTACATTCTGATTCTAACATCTGGTCATCCTAGTGACTGTGGAAGTAGAAATATTTATATAAATTCTGTGTAATTCTTCACTACATCACAACTCTCATATTTCTATGGACTCATAACAGATCTGTCTCTGCAGCCTCAATTTTCCTTCACAACGTTTCTTCCATCCACTCTTTTTTCCTGTTCAAAATAAATTACAAAATTTAGATGCTCACTACCTCTGGCTTGGAATAGAATAACACCCCTGTAATGGATCATTGGGCCTCCAGACATGATTTGCCCCATCTATCATTTTATATCCTACTACCCCAGGTGAATAATCCCAAAATTACTTAAATTTCAGAGCACGTAGTCTGCCTTTATTACTATTAGTTGAATAGTCTAAAGTTGCTAAGAGAGTAAATCTTCAAAGTTCCTATTCGAAGGAAAAATTGTAACTATGTACGGTGAATGGATGGTAACTAAACTTATATCGTAGTGATGACTTTGCAGTGTATACAAATATCAAATCATTATGCTGTTCACTTGAAACTAATATAGTGTTATATGCCAATTAAACCTCAATTAAAGAGAGAACCTATATCAAAGATGTTAAAAAGGAGTAAAAAAAGCATTCCTCTTAGAAAATCTTGTTGCAATTCAAAGGCAATGAAGATTTTTCATATAAAGCAGATATTGCTTCAGCCAGTATAAAATCACGATGTATTACATTTCTGTAACATCCTCAATGGTGCTTATACCAATATTATATTTTCTATATGTCTAAAAATATATTAAAAACATGTTGCAGTGGGACTGACCCTGGCTTCCATGAAATAATGAGAAGAATAAACAAAGCAATGGCAGTCATCTGAGCATAGCCTGTGGTCAATGTGCACACACCATACTCTGGTCCTTAATCGGTGACAATCGGAAGCACAGAATTCAATACCAACATGCGTACATTGGTTGAAATTAGTTATGGAAAATATCTCTTCATTTAATTTGTCTTGCCCAATGAGACCCGCTGAAACATATCCCAACCTCAAACAAATCATAATCAAGTCACAAGGAGTAAGATAAAAAGACAGAAATATATTCTATAATATAGTCACCATGCTGTACATTACATGCCCATGGCTTATTTATTTAATAACTGGAAGTTTGTACTTTCTGATCACCTTCACCCATTTCATCCACCCCATCACCCTTTTCCTCTGGCAACCGCTAATCCATTCTCCACATCTACAAGCTTAGCTTTTTTGTTTTTGTTTTGATTTTGGTTTTGTGTAGTGGGTTTTAGTTCTGTTTTTCTTTTATTAGACTCCACATACAAGTGAAATCATACAGTATTTATATTTCTCTGTCTGATTTATTTCATTTAGCATAATCCTCTCAAGGTCCATCCATGTCGTCACAAATGGCAAGATTCCACTCTCTTTTTTTTTTTACAGTTGAGTAATTATTCCATTATATATCTGCTTTATCCATTCATACATCAGTGGGCACTTCAGTTGTTTCCATATCTTGGCCATTGTAAATAATGCTGCAGTGAACATGGAGATTCGTATATCTATTTGAATTACTATCTTCATTTTCTTCAGATAAATACCCTAAACTGGGATTGCTGAATTATATGGTCATTCTGTTTTTAATTTTTTGAGAATCTCCATAATGTTTTCCATAGAGCTATGCCAATTCAAGTTCCCACCAACAATACACAAAGTTTCCTTTTCTTCCACATTCTCACCAACACTTATCATTTCTTGTCGTTTTGACTGATACCCATTCTAATAGATGTGAGGTGATATCTCATTGGGGTTTTGAATTGCATTTCCTTGATAACTATCAGTGATGTTGAGCATCTTTTCATGTATCTATTGGCCATCTGTATGTCTCCTTTGGAAAAATGTTTATTCAGGTTCTCTGCTCATTTTTTAAATAGGATTGGGTGTTTTGTTTTTGTTTTTTGGGGTTCCATTTTGTTTTGGTTTGGTTTTTGGTTTTGTTTGTTTTGCTTTGCTCTTGAATTGTATGAGTTCTTTATATATTTTGGATATTAACCCCTTATTGGATATATGATTTACAAATATTTTTTCCCATTGAGTAGGTTGCTGTTTCATTTTTGTTGGTGGTTTCCTTTATTGTATGTTTGTTGTTATTCCACTTATTGATTTTTGCTTTTGTTGCCTTTGCTTTCAGAGTTGGATCTAAAAAAAATTTATTAATGATGTCAAGGAGCTAACAACTTATATTTTCTTCTAGCAGTTTTATGGTTTC
This sequence comes from Ailurus styani, assembly GCA_002007465.1. Taxonomy (NCBI): domain Eukaryota; kingdom Metazoa; phylum Chordata; class Mammalia; order Carnivora; family Ailuridae; genus Ailurus; species Ailurus styani. The sequence continues at coordinate 588,705 of LNAC01000530.1, read as the reverse complement.
ATGTCTTATATTCAAAGCTTTAATCTACTTCGAGTTAATTTTTGTATATGGTATAAAAATAGCAATCTAGATACATTCTTTTGCATGTGGTTGTCTAGTTTTACCAATACCATTTATTAATGAGCCTGGTCTTTCCCCAGTGTAAATTCTTGCCTCTTTGTCATAGATTAATTCCCCATATATGCGTGGGTTTATTTCTGGGCTCTCTGTTCTGTTCCATTGATCTGTGGGTCTGTTTTTATGCCAATACCATATTGTTTTGATTACTGTAACTTTCTGTCATAATTTGAAACCAAGGAGCATGATGCCTCCAGCTTTGCTCTTCTTTCTCATGATTGCTTTGGCTATTTGGGGTCTTTTGTGGTTCCATACAAGTTTTAGGATTGTTTGTTCTATTTCTGCAAAAAATGCCATTGGAATTTTGGTAGAGATTGCACTGAATCTGTAGATTGCTTTGAGTAGAATACACACTTTAACAATATTTATTATTTCAATTCATAAGCATGGACTATCTTCATTTATTTCTGTCTTCTTCAATTTCTTTCAATAATGTCTTATAGTTTTATAGTGTATAGGTTTTCACCTCCTTTGTTAAATGTATTCCTGGGTATTTTATACATTTTGATGCAATTGTAAATGGGATTGTTTTCTTAATTTGTCTTTCTGATAGCTTGCTGTATGTAGAAACACAGTAGACTTTTGTATTGATTTTGTATCCTTCAACTTTACTGAATTCATTTATTACTTCTAACAGTTTTTTGGTGGAGTCTTTAGGGTTTTCTGTATATAAAATCATGTTGCCCTCAAAGCAGTGACAGTGTCACTTCTTCCTTTTCAATTTGAATGACTTATTTCTTTTTCTTGCTTTAATGCTCTGGCTAGGACTTCCAATACTATGTTAAGGAAAACTAAGTGAAGATAGGTATCCTTGTCCTGTTCCTGACCTTAAAGGAAAAGCTTCTAGCTTTTCATCACTGAGTATGATAATAGCTGTGAGCTTGTCATATATGGCCTCTATCACATTGAGTTACATTCCCTCGATACCAAGTTTGTTGAGAACTTTTATCATAAATGGATGTTAAATTTTATCAAATGCTTTCTGCATCTATTGAGATGACCATATGGTTTTGACCCTTCATTTTGTTAATGTGATGCATCACATTGATTGATTTGCAGATGTTGAACCATCCTTGCATCCCTGGGCTAAATTCCACTTGATCCCAGTGTATGATCCTCTTCAGGTGTGGTTGAATTTGATTTGCTAAGATTTTTAAAGAACTTTTGCATCCATATTCATCAGGGATATTGACCTGTAATTTTCTTTTCTTGTGCTGTCTCTGTCTGGTATTGCTAGCTTTGTAAAATGAGTTTGGAATCATTCCCTCCTCTTCAATTTTTTGGAAGAGTTTCAGAAAGATTGGTATTAATCCTTTTTTGAATGTTTACCAGTGAATTTACCAGTGAAGAATTTACCAGTGAAGCCATCTGGTCCTAACAGGAATGCTTTGTTTTAATCTTTCACAGGCTCTTAATTAAACCTTTCAAACTGTTTTAAAGATTCAGAAAATGCCTAAAAGATGTATATTTTAAAATGAACCTTCATTTGAATATAATTCTAATTTCCCACCAGTACCTGCAAAAAGCAAAACATCTTTTTTGAAAGGGAAAGAGAATGCATTGCAAGATTATTCCCTATTGGGAAAAGTGGACTTTTTTTTTTTTTTTAGAATAACACTGATACATCTCTTTGTCTTCAACCTATAATTTATAATTTAATTTTTACACATTTTGTATTCATATTTGTATGATAAAAAAGGTGTCACATCTTTTTTAAAATCACCTCTTTATGGTTGAATTGCTAAAGAGAGATACCCAAGGAATCAAAGAGGAATAACAATTTTCAAGTGTCATATTGGAACAATTTGCATAACTCTCTCCTGTTCACCTCATTAGTCTCATTAGCAAATGATTGTCTCCCTTGTGGAAGCTTTAGGAGAAATCTTACTTGGCAATTTTCATAGAAGCTCAATAACGTCATTCAGTACTTTAACATGGAATTATCTCCATCTAGAACTTTTGGCCTTCGGTATTAAAGAAATGATCTAAACTATCTTTTAAGAGAACTTAGAATTTAGACCAGCTAAGAGAAGTTAGAATTTAGACAGGTTAAGTTAGTACCCAAAGACTGTCCTTATACTAGTGAGTCATCCTGCAGCTTAGCGGGAGCACAGCCAGACAAGTGGAACAAATTATTTGTTCTCAGAAGAAACATACCATTTTCTAGAAGGGCAAGAGAAGTTTCTCATTCTCAAAACATTAGAACAAAAACAAAGCATGAGAAATATCTACTCTCCTTTTCATGGTGACACTTAGTAAAAATGTTTCTGAGGAGGTTTTGGGGTTTTTTTTAAAGATTTTATTTATTTATTTGACAGAGAGAGAGAGATCACAAGTAGGCAGAGAGGCAGGCAGAGAAAGAGGAGGAAGCAGGCTCCCCACTGAGCAGAGAGCCCGATGGGGGGCTCGATCCCAGGACCCTGAGATCATGACCTGAGTCAAAGGCAGAGGCTTTAACCCACTGAGCCACTCAGGTGCCCCTCTGAAGAGGTTTTATTTTATTTTTTTAAAGATTTTATTCATTTATTTGACAGAGATAGCGAGAGCAGGAACACAAGCAGGGGGAGTGGAAGAGGGAAAAGCCAGCTTCCTGCAGAGCAGGGAGCCCGATGCGGGGCTCCATCCAAGGACCCTAGGATCATGACCTGAGCTGAAGGCATATGCTTAACTGAGCAACCCAGGCACCCCACCGAGGAGGTTTTAAAGAGGCATATTATTTCGAGTAAATCTGAGATATCCCAATTCACTGATTTCACTGCTTAGAACCCCCATAGCATGATGGCATTGGTGGTTGAGTATCACAACTACCATTTTTTTGAGAAAATAATTTCTGCCAGAGCTCTTTTAAGCAATGTATGTTTAATTATTGAAACAACTTTTTTAGGGCGCCTGGGTGGCTCAGTGGGTTAAAGCCTCTGCTTTCGGCTCAGGTCATGATCTCAGGGTCCTGGGATCGAGGCCCGCATCAGGCTCCCTGCTCAGCGGGGAGCCTGCTTCCCCCCCTCTCTCTCTGCCTGCCTCTCTGCCTCCTTGTGATCTCTCTCCCTCTGTGAAATAAATAAATAAAATCTTTAAAAAAAAAAAAAAAGAAAAGAAACAACTTTTTTAGGTAGACAAGCTTTTTTTTTTTTTCCCCCTCTCACAGAGAAGGAAACAGCCATAGATAACTAATGAATACACTCATGGTCCTACACTAGTAAGTGTCAGAGGCAGGTCAAAACTTGGGTCTGATACTGAAACCGTGCTCTGAGCTCCTATTCATTTATAAAGAGATGCTGAAAGGAACAGAACCCAGGAAAGTGGGAACGTGATATTCTTTTTGGCACATTAAACTACATTCCCTATTGCCATTATGAATTTGTATCCAGGTCAATAGTCCCATTTTGGCTTATTCAAGATTATTATGGGATTCTTTTATGTGTTAGGTGCTGAATTAGTTAGCTGAGGCTGCCATAACTAAATCTCATATACGGGGTATGTTAAAGAACAGAAATTTATTTTCTCACAGTTCTGGAGGCTGGAAGTTGGAGCTTGGGGTGCCAGCACAGTTGGGTTCTGAAGAGAGCCCTCATTCTGGCTTATGGACAGTATCTGTGTTGTGTCCTCATGTGACAGAGAGATAGCCTATTCTTGTAAGAACACTAATCCCATCATGAGACCTCAATCTCACGACCTCCTCTAAACCTCATTGTTTCCCCAAAGGCCCCATCTCAAAATACTTTCACATTGAAGGTTAGGGCTTTAGCGTATGAATTTGGGAAAGGGCAACAGTTCACTTCATTGTATGTATTAACCCAGGTTTGGGGGATTAAAAGTTGAAAAAGACCTAGCTATTTACTCCAAGGAAATAAAAATTAAAGGGATACATAAGCAAGTTATGTCAACATGATAGGTTCTAAAATAAAGAAATATGCAAGGTATCCTGAAAGCATCAAGGTGGATGCAATTAATTTTGCCTGGGACTTAGGGAGAGGATGACTGGAAGCAGGTTCTACCAAAGAAAAAGCTGAACTAAGTCTGGAAGCGTGTATGGTTGGCTAGCAACTACAGAGAGCTCCACCAGACCTATTCTTCCAGGGGCGTAGGATAGTTTGATCTGTTTCCCATCTGATCAAGATCCACAGTTCAGTCTTCTTTTATGAGAATTGTTACAGTGTCCACTTTGGGAACACATACAAACCAAATCACCGTTCAGAAAAGCTCAAAACTGACAAGCCCTCTCTGTGGCCTCAATGGTCACACTGTTTAATCACTGTTTTGATCTCTCACTCTTAATCATGATCAGACATCCAAGGGGTTACAGATACCTAAAGAAAGTCTTTAAAATGAAGGATAGTGACAAAACAAAGCAGAAATAAAACAAACTTAGCAAGCCATAGACTGTGCCCCCCTGAAAAACAAAAACAAAAAGTAAACAAGAGGGAGAAAACACAATTTCTAAAAAAGATTTTATTTATTTATTTATTTATTTGAGAGAGAGAGAGAGAGAGAGAGAGAGAGAGAGAGAGAGAGTATGAGCAGAGGGAGAGGGAGAAGCAGGCTCCCCATTGAGCTGGGAGCCAGATGTGGGACTCGATCCCAGAACCCCTGGGATCGTGATGTGAGCTGAAGGCAGACACTAACCGACTGAGCTACCCAGGCACTCTGAGAAAAACCCTACTGTTAAAATTCTAAGACAAATAAGAAAAGATTTTGCAACACCAAAACAAAAACATAATGCTTAAAATATTGCAGAAAGCGAAACTGAGCTCTTGGAAATTAAAAACTTCATAGCAGAAATAAAGAACCCAATAAGAATGGACAAAATTTCTTCCCTAAAAAGAAGAATAGAGAGCAAAGAAAAGGAACATAGGAGAGATACAGTTAGAAGAAAAGTTAAAGCCCAACTCCAACATCTAAATAATGGGGGCTTGAGAAGAGGGGTGGAGGGAAATCAATGAAACAATTCAAGAAAAAGTCCTAGGGCAGTAGCACATTGGTCATCAGACTAGAAATCTGAATGGCTGAAATGAATCTGCTAGAAGGCACATCACTGAAATTTCAGACCAGTTGGGTATAGTTAGTAGATGCTATAAGCTTCTAGAGAGAGGGGAAAAAAAGCACACACCAAATATGAAAGATCAAAAATTTGGATGACTTTATATTTTTGTAGGCACAGTGAAAGCTAGAGGACAAGGGAGAAAAAAGCTCCTGAAATGGTAGATTAGAGGGAAAATTCTTTCCTATTTAAAATACAGACCATGCCAAACTACCAATCAAGCAAGAGTATAATAGACATTTTCAGACAAGCAATATCTGCAAAAATTGATCAGACACACACACACACACACACACACACACACACACACACTCACTCACTCACTTTTCCTCATAAAATACTGGAGGCTTTGTTCCACCCAACAAGAAAATAAGCAAAGGACAGCCAAAAACAAAAATATGAAAGCAGACCTCATAAGAAATAAGAAATAGGACCTTTCCAACTGAAGAGAGGTAATGGGGATGGTCTAAGTTAGGAAGAGAAGTCCCAGGATGATTGCTGCCCTCAGGCTTAGCTCACATGGAAGACGGGATGAGAGCACACGGCCACAGACAACTATATTCTATCCTATATTCACAGTCAGTCTTTTCTTCAAGTTCAGATGGACGCAAATAAACTTGGAGATGCAGGTGCTGGTGGTAGGGAGAGATGGTAAGAATCAGTACGAGGAGGTAAAAAGAGGGATGGAAGGCTATGATGACAAGTGAAGGGTAGTTGGAGTGGGGAGGGAAGGAGTCCAAGCCATAAAGTGTCCGGGGACTCACCTCCTTTGCTTCAACCGGAATAAGTCCACTTTTACCTCTTGGATAAGTTTTAAATATGGAAGAAGGGACTTTTTTTCCTGTCAAAAATATTGACAGTCAATACTCCACGTCATAGGTTGTCCTTGAAGTACTTTAGGGAAGAGGGTGAGTTTGAATTTTAGAAATAAAGCTTTGGCTTCAGGGTACAGAATAGATCAGAGGGAAGAAATCCCAGAAGGAGATCATTTAGGAGGTTACAGTGTACAAGCAAGATGTTTAAAAGAGTTACAATAGGGGCAACTGGGTGGCTCAGTCAGTCAAGCATCTGCCTTCGGCTCAGGTCATGATCCCAAGGGTCCTGGAATCGAGCCCCACATTGAGTTCCCTGCTCAGCGGAGAGTCTGCTTCTCCCTTCCCTATTCCACCTTCCTGTCTACTCTCTCTCTCTCTGTCAAATAAATAAATCAAATCTTTAAAAAGAGTAACAATAAGGATGGACAAAGAGGAAAGGACAGAGTATATCCGTATTTTAAAAAAAGGCAGAATCAATATAGAACTTTGTGAGACGAGGTGTGATAAAATGACACTCGGATTTCTAGCTTAGACAACTGTGTTGATGGTAATCTGTCTGCCAGAATAAAAACAAGACAAAATGAAACATGCAGGAGCAAAAGCAGCTCGTGGAGGAAGAGATGATGTCCATTTTGGACGGGAAGCATCCAGACAGAGATGTCTAGTAGGCAGCAAGATATAGGGGTTTAGGACAGGAATGGGCATGTATATCTTGGCGTCCTAAACAATAGGATTGTAAACATAAGTATGAAAGTGATCCCCTGCAAAGAGTGTATAAAGTGAGAAGAACGGAGAGACATAAACTTGTGGTGTATCATGAGCAGATATTGGGCCTAGGAAGTTAGGAACACTGAAGTAATTGCTCTCTTGAAAAATTGTGTTGGAAGTAAAATCAGCTCCGTTTTCTTCAAACCTGCAAATAAAAGGAAACAAAAATCATTTGCTCTAGTCAACTCTCATGGCCCCGTCTCAGAGATGGCTCCAGGAAGCAGTCCTCAGAGAGCCGGTGGCAGCTGAGAGAAGAGGTGACAAGCTGCCTTCCCTGCCCAGTGACCTCGTTGTCAGGAAAAGCAGTAGCTCCCATCTGGAGCTGAGTTTGCTACCATTCTGAACCACAGCTACCACTGATTCCCCATTACACTCCCCATTTTCCAATTTAGAAAATCTGATTCAGCAACTTGTTTGGGTCACAGACTCTAATTTTCTTTTCTTTTCTTTTCTTTTCTTCTTCTTCTTCTTCTTCTTCTTCTTCTTCTTCTTCTTCTTCTTCTTCTTCTTCTTCTTCTTTTTTAAATTTATTTGACAGAGAGGGAGAGAGCACAAGCAGGGGGATCAGTAGGAGAGGGAAAAGAAGGCTCCCTGCTGAGCTAGGAGCCTGATGTGGAGCTTGATCCCAGGACCCTGAGATCGTGACCTGAGCCGCAGGCAGCCACTTAACCAACTGAGCCACCCAGGTGCCCCTAGATTGCAGACTTTCCAAACTGGCACAGATTTTTAAGCTTGAGAATATTTTTGTGACTTGCAGATTTTCAACAGCTTTTATTTTATATATCAGGAAACATTTAGCAAATTAATGAAATGAAGTAGGTGAGGTGGGTAGAATTATAGAATCCTATGTGAGGGGTTCTTGTGTGGCTTAGGGCAACCAGCCTCATAAATCAGAACTCATAAATTAGATTACAAAACACTTTGTAACCTGTATTTATATTTAAAAATCGTGCTTCCCCAAGGCATAAGTATTTTAGACTTTGAATTTGTGAATTGGGATAACTGATTTTCATTTTTCATGGTTACTGTAAAATGTCTAATTCTAACCACACCCCTTAATCCCTCAGCTAAATATAGTTCTCATTATTCCTATCAGTTCTTTTATAACCACGGCCCCTACAAATGTTTTCCTGATTTTAAGGAGAAGCTTGTGACGGTGTCTGTATTTCTGAGGTTGTCTCTGGCTAAGACTCTTAAGGGCAGATAAAGAAACCTACAAATAAGGAAAGACAGGGGAAGTGACTAGTAAATGAACATGTTACCATTACCTATAACTGAAGGTTTTGTTAAAAATCCATTTGCATAAATGAATCCTTTTTAAATAAGAGGGTATTTGTGTTTTCTAAACTCAAGCATTAGAAGAGTCCATTTTTAGTATATGAAGCTATCGCTTTCACTGTTTTGTTCAAGCTAGAAATTGTACCTATGACATTTCAGCTTCCATACTATTTAAAAGCGCTGCTTATATATGGAATGCTATCTTTCAAGATAGCCATCTAAGCATGTCTGAAGTTGCTGTTATTTATCAGCTGCTCAGAACAGTTTTGTAAATATTTCATAGGTGTACAATGAAACCTCTTAAGATGTCAGAATCCATTTTAGAAACTGAAATAATATAGTATTACATGCACTGAATGACAGTCACTTTAACAGACTGGTTGGTCAATATCCTACATTTAATTATATTCATTTGGGTCCATTTTACATATGCATTATATAAGAAGCAAAGCTATCCCACTGTGTGCCCACAGCCAATTCTCAATAACAGGAAACCAGGACTCTCCCACAAAAGCAAGTGATCCTCTCTTTCTCGTCTTTTGTTTTCAAAGCCCATCTCCTAATTGTTCATCACTCCTATTAGAAAGCTGAAAGAAAAAAAAGAATAAACCTTCATGGTTTCCATGTTGCAGGGATCTTTATGTTGTTCATCATTCTATCTTTACTGCCTAAAATAGTCCCCCCCACCCCTGCACAATGAGCTCTCAGGATGTACTTGCTGAATGAATGAATGAATGGTGCCAACTGCAGATGCCTTCTACATGGTATTCCACGGTGATGCTACAGTAGGAAGAGGTCTGCATGAAGATATAGGAGCGCCAAAATCGATTCTTTTTCTGCCCATTCTAGGGTGACCTTGGCCAAGCCTGTATCTCAGACTTTGGGATTCCTCATTTTAGGAATGGGGATAAAGCAATCTTACCCTATCCCTCAGCAGGCATTCAATGGAACAAATGGAGGAGGCTCTGTAAACATCCAAATAACCAAAAGGACAAAAGAGATCAGAATGACTGACGTTAATGCAGATATCTTGGTTTATCTCACAGCCCGTGTGCCTCTGTGTTTACAGTCCTCTTTTAATTATTTGCATTAATGAAGGGCAGCCAAGGCATGAATAATCCCAAGCACTTCTGTTTGGCTTTGGAATTAAATTTGAATGTGCTCTGTGTACCTTTCGAGTGTGTCTTCTTACAAAATCATGAAATCACACTGTAAAGATCCTGTTCCATGGCATTGGCTTGGGGGTCAACTTGTAACAATCTCTGTGTCCTATGTGTGACATAGACACACACGCCCTTATGACAGTCGTGAAATGAGCATCATAAACATAATGCACCATCCTTTGGGAAAACTGAACTTGGTCATGAAGATGTAGTGCAAGCTTCTTCAGTAAACTTTGGAAACAGTTGTTTTGTTTATTTGTTTGCTTTACCTGGGAAGAAATTAGTTGAGTTTCGCATTGGGGAACTGAGGCAATGGATGTTCAGAGTTCTAATTTATCACTGCTTGGCATATTATATGTAAATGAGGCTTACCCATTCAGATAATTTGATGGTTCACTTTTGAATAAATGAATATATCACACCATGAAGATATTGAGTCTTTAAAATAAGTACAGTATTCATAACTTCCCTTCCACTTGGTGATTTATCATTGATAAAACATGGGTTTTTGAAAGAGCGTTGAAATAATTTATTTGTTTCTAGTCTATGCATTTGTTGATCTGGATAGTAATTTTATCCTCCCTATGCAGCAATTGGCTGGTAAACTATTCCTTGCAACTTCAGGAAGTGAAGTATTACCTACTCATTTCTCTCCCTTATGCCTACAGGCTACACTGTAATTCTAACCTGTCCTACTTTGCGATGGACATATTTTTAAGTGACAGAATGTACTGCATATTTATACTGGAGTGTATATCTGGAATGCAGGGGTTATTCAAGGCTCTTAAAATGGAACAGTGATAAGAAGAAAACAGTGATTAAAAAGTGAGAGGCCCAACCCCCTTGGGAGCTCCTTCTCCACATGGAATTCTTCATTTTCCACCCTCCAAGTGTCCATCTAGACAGAAATCATGTGTCTCTCCATGGAATCACTTTGACACTGGGCTTGACTATGCCAAGGTCACAAAGTTAAATTAGCACTACAGCCAAGAAGTAATCCAAACAACACACATTCACCTCCATCTCCTGGTCCCAGTGAGCCGGCTTCTGAGAGACCTACTCTGGTTTGTCTATCCCGTCCCCATGAGCAGCACTGACCCTCTCCGTAAAGACCCACCTTCATGCTACATCTTCTCTGACAGTGCAGATGCCCTGAGACTTGGGTTCAGATCCTGGCTCCGGCACTTACCAGCCAGGTGACAGGATAATTATGTGTACCTTGTGATGCTTTGGAAGGATTAAACAGGATGCGACATGGGAAATACCTCAAGGCCCTGCATGTATTAAACTCTCGATTTTTTAATAGATTAATGTGACTGTCTGGTACATTGCACCTCTGTTTTTGCTGTCACTGTGATGATGAAGGGTTTATGAGGCTGAGGTGCCCCAGCATGGTCTGTCGCACTGGAGGGAGATGGGAGACTCCTTCTTTGTCATTCTGTAATCCTTCTAGTCTGCGCTGCTTTCTGGTATAAGGTGCTTTCTGCACCCTCTCTGGCTAGCCAGATACCTTGGGGGAATGTCTTAGCTGAGCTGGAGCCAGACCTGAGTCGGTGTCATGGTTTGGAGGCAACAAGCTTTCCTAGATGGAACACAAGAGCAGGAATCATGGGACCTAGGTTTTATGCCAGGTCCCAGCACTGATTTGGCAAGTGACCTTGGGCAAACCACTTCCCTTCTCTTCTTTCTATTAAAGGAAGATAATTGACCTATGGCCATACCTCACAAAGATGTAGTGAAGATTAATGTAGGATATTGGGATCCGATTCAGAAGAAAACACCACAGAACACATAATTAGTTTTATAATCTAAATTAAGTATATGGTTAGTAAGGAAGTAGCCACATGTGAATTTTACATTTAAAAAGTAGACCTTGCTTTTTTTTTTTTCCTATGAAAACTGAAAACCCCAATTATGCTTGGTCTGACATTAGTAGAGACAATGATCTGGAAGACCACTGGATGGCATTATGGTGGTTTTAATGCATCAGGCAAATATGATAGCAAAGCTGCTAGTGAAATGATTAAAGGTAGACCAGATAGCCCAGTACAAAAGGCAAAATGTGATCAGCTGTCCTTGATTCACAAAGAAAAGAAATGTGTCACAGATAGTTAGAGATTAAAGGATCAGTGTCTTAATTCTGGCTAGGGGCACACCATGGACAATGGTAAATAATCATTCCAGCACTGTGCAGAACCATGTCCTGAAATCCACCTCCAACATCCTCTGTGTCCATGTCATTTGCCAAAGGAAGAAGGATGACTGATAGTGAGAGCCGCTTCCTACTTGGTCAGCTTGAGTGGAGAGCTATCCATTGGGCCCCTGTGGGCATCAGGACACTGTCCTCTCCCTGGTTAGGCAGCCTCTCCCCACTCCTGTCTGCCAAGGGAACATCCTCACTGAACTCCTCAGAATAGCATGGGTTGCCATGCATGAGGTATTTCTAACACTCTCCTAGCCCATCTCTAGTTACTCAGCCCAGGCTGTTTAGGGGAGTTGGTGCTCCAAAATGTAGAATCCTAACACAAACACACTTGCATTATTCAGTGCATTGGAAACAGATTCAAAACACAGTTACCCTCCCTCCTCCATGCCCATCAGCTGTATTCCCTGGGTCAGCAAGCTCATGCTATGGTCTGACCTTTGGCTGTTTTCTGTCTCCCCAGCTCTTCCCAGTCAGGCTCCACTCTCCTTGGGCAACCACGAATGTTGAGAACCGATGTAGATGATCAGTCCCCAGTTAGTTTCAGTCTAGATCATGTCTGTTGGGTAAACCATCTGTGGATGTGGTTCATTCCTAACAGACCTGCTCCTCCCCACTCTTCCCTGCACCTTCCCCACATGGTGGTTGGCTTCCTGGAAGTGACAGCTTCCTGTCCTCCTGATGTTGAGACAGGAAAAGGGGTCCTGGCCCCACGTAGGTCTTGGGCTGGTCCCACTGCATGGCTCTTTGGTTCTGGCTGTCTTCTGGCTGATCTCTGATGAGACAAGGTGAATCCAGTCTTAACTGTAGAGTCTACCTGTGTTTCTGCTTGAGCCTTGGTTGGCCTATCTCCCAATGTGTTCACTCAGTCAGGCCATGCTCCTGGGGAGCCCAGTACCCTGCTGGGTTGCTCTCTAGCCAAGGTCATTTGTGCATCCTCTCTCCTGAGAGACCTATCCATCAGCACTCAGATTCAGGGTCACTTAGCTGTGCCAAAATGAACCCCTCTACGGCTCCCAGATCTCATGGCCATCCCTTACCCCACAGGAAACAGTAATTTCTGGTCTCTTCTCTTCTACACAAGAGCCCAGGCTGGCTGAGGAGCACTAACCCAGCCCCCTTCCTGCCCAGGTGCACTGAGCTACCACACTTACTTCCTTACTAATCATAGCCTTGCCCAGCAATCTCTCCAGACAGTCCTAAACTAGAAACAAAAACATCACAACTCCCCCTTGGGCAAATAATAAAAATAAAATTAAAAAAAAAGCAAAAAAACCCAAAAAAACCCAAAAAAAACATCACAACTCAGATTTGCTATCAACATTTTCATCATGCTTGTAATCCCCTCCTGGCCAGGGATGATGTCCACAGGATCTTTCTCAGCTTTTTTTTGAAATTGTATTTCTCCTGAACATCCCAATCATTGCTGATCCAGCTGTGACTGACTCCACAGTTCTATTGTTTTTCCCCTTTTGTTTAGAAGTTATTCTTGTATTATTACTTCCCCCACTGGAGTCATCCTTTACCTCTTTACCTTTGACCATCAGATGGGCCTGCTATACAGTGATCCTTAGAACCTTTTGAATTATCCATATGACAAATTTTCATTGATTTGAGTTTTGTTCTCTGTGCTGGGAATAAAAAAGTTAATAAAAGGGTCTGCCCTGCCCCTCAAGTTCCTCATATCAGAGAGATCATATGATAATTGTCTTTCTCTGATTGACTTATTTCGCTCAGCATAATACCCTCCAGTTCCATCCAGATGGGGAAGGACACAAACCATAAGAAACTCCTGATCTCACAAAACAAACTGAGGGTTACTGGGGGGTGGAAGAGTAGGGATAGGGTGGATGGGTTATGGACACTGGGGAGGGTTTGTGCTTTGGTGAGTGCTGTGAAAGATGTAAGCCTGATGATTCACAGACCTGTACCCCTTGGGCAAAGAATAAAAATAAAATAAAAAAAAAAAGGGTCTGCCCTTGTAGCACTTACAATCTGGTGAATGGCCCAATGTTTTTTTTTAATAATTTCTCTTTTTATGAAATACTTAATGATTAGTTGGTTAATACATTCATGCACAGTTCTTTGAACACGTACTATGAACATAGCATTTTGAAAGGTGTGAATGTGATTGGGAGACGGTTTAGTGAGGAGTGAATACTGTTCCTCTCTGCAAGGAACTGATCATCAAGTATGGGAAAGATGAAAAGGAAACATAAAAAAGTATGTATCTCCCACACAAGACATGAGTAAGTATTGCAGCAGCCATACAAGCCAGCCTATGTGGATAATGTGCAGATGTGCAGGAGGTACGAGAAAGGGCATAAAGGCCAAGTAGCCTTGTGTGGTTCAAGCAGGGGTGATCTTGAATGGAAGAAGGAATGAAGTTGAAAATGGCAGATCCAGAGGCTCCAAATGTCCCATTCCATTCAGGCCTTCTTTTAAAGGCAGTTTCTGAGAAGGGGAATGGTGGATCTGCCCTGTGATTTAGGAGACAGAGTAAGGAGTTGTTTGAAGCAGCAGAGAGAGGACCAATTAGCTGGCTATCACAGAAGTTCAGGCAGTAAATTCTGAGAGGTGTAGATGCAGAGGTTGGTGTAGAAATGAAAACGAGGGGTCTGGTACGAGAGACATTGTTAAACTTCAGCTGACAGTATGGGATGGGAGGAGACAATTTAGTAAGCAGATGAAGGAGGAGTCAAGGGGTCCAAGACTTTGGTTTTTTTTAAACATTTTATTTATTTATGAGAAGGAGAGAGAAAACAGGGGGAGGGGCAGAAGGAGAGGAAGAAGCAGGCTCCCCACTGAGCAGGGAGCTGGATATGGGGTTCAGTCCCAAGATCCTGGGATCATGACCTGAGCAAATATTTAATCTACTGAGCCACCCCCAGGTGCCCCGTCCAAGACTTTGCCAACCAGAGCGTCCAGGACTTAGAAGATGCTGCGGCAGGGGGGAGATTTGACGTATACAACTACTTCCAAATATCCCAGTTACAAAGTGTCATATACTCCTGACAATTCGTATCCACGTACACACAGGGAAGGGTTCAGTACAATGATACCAGAACCTGGGCTCCTGCATCTTAAACATTTTATGTTTTCTATGTAATATTATCTACCAACTCTTTTCCAATCAACTCACAAAATAGACTCCGTTAGTATGCTGAGACATAATAGAGGAGAGGGATAAAAGGCTCTGCAGAGAAATCCAGCCAACCATAGGAAACAACCGTGACTTGCAGATAGTCAGTCCTCCATAAGCATTCGCTGAATAAATGCACTGGAACAGTACAAGCTTTGTAGTGGTAAGGAGTTGTGTACATGGCCCTAATGAGTAGTGCAGAGTAGAACATTCAGGTCTTGGTGAAGATACCCGTCCTCTGCTGATATTTTCCCTATGTCTCTTCAGATATCTGGGCCCTAAACTTGAGCCCATACATTCTATCTCCTCTCCTGTTACATGTTCTATGCTCTTCTATAAGGTCAATTCCTCCTTCTCCTGGACGATTTTATTTCCTTTATCCTCGTAGAAGCTTTTACTACTAAAATTGCCACTTTTCACTTCAGAAACCTCATTTTTCCCTCTCTACGAGAACATTTTGATTAGCAAACCAAAAAAGGCTCTAATAGCTCCCGTCTCTTAACAACAACAACAAAATCTACTCAACTCCGTCTGGTTTGAAGTCCAGCTATGGCCCACTTCTCCACTCTATGAAGAACAGGGCTTATACTCACCATTTAACTTCCCTTCCATTCTGTTCTCTCCTGAACCCATTCAAATCAAACCTTCTATCTCCCTGTCTCTGAAACTGTTCTTGCCGAAGTCAACACAACCTGTCTTATGGGAGGAGAGGATGATACTCAATAATCTATCCTCATTTTATTTGACCTTTTAATAACTCTGCATATTGTGGCTCACTCCCTCATTGTCCATACAGTTTTGTTACTGAATGGGATGCAGCCCTAAGCTCCTGATAGTACTCCCAACTTCCTTGCCAATCTCGATCTACTATGATGAATCATTTCTTCTTTTCCTTTATTTTAATTCAGCCTTTCTCCGCCAGAGTTCCCAGAGACAAATCCCTGATGGCCAACAGCATCCACTGAACTTACCTCTCCCTTATACATCTAGAAGGGGTTCGTTAGGTGCCACCTTTGGGATGGAGCAAATGTATTCTGTGTTCTGTGGTTGAAATAAGAAACTGCAATTGAGAAAGGCTATTCTAAATGTCACTGTGCCAAAAGTTTGGCCTGAGGCTTTTATCTTGCCTCTGACTACCTGTATTACTTAGGTGAACTCATGTTGATGACACCCCAAATCTCCTTCTAAACCCCAAGTCTCCTTTTTGATTTGCAGACCAGAAATCACCACTTGAACTATGGCTAAGATCTTGTGACTCAAATGTGATCCTAAAACCAGCACTACGAACACCGAGGAGCTCGTTAAAAATGCAGAATCTCAGACACTGACCCAGAACAGTTCAGTCAGGGTCTGCATTCTAACAAGATCCCCAGAATTCACATGCACATGTGAGTTTGAGAGGCACTGGAGTAAAACATTTAAAACAAACATGCCATTAAAACAGATCTTTTATTTCCCCTTGCTCTTCTTCAATGTGTGTGTGTTTCTTTTTTTTTTTTTAAGATTTTATTTATTTATTTGAGAGAGAGAGAGAGACAGAGCACAAGCGGGGTGGGGGTGAGAGGGGGAGGGCGAGGGAAAAGCAGACTCCCCGCTGAGCAGGGAGCCTGATCCCGGGGCTCCATCCCAGGACCCTTGAGATCATGACCTGAGCCAAAGGCAGCCGCTTAACCCACAGAGCCACCCAGGTGCCCATAAATGTGCTCAAGAGATTCTTGAACAAATTTCCCTTCTATGAATCTGAAACTCCTTTTTAGATTACCACTTAATTAAATGGTAATCATCGAATTACCACAAAGTTTATGCAAAATTGTGACTCTTGACCAAAAGAGGATTTGGCATAGACAAAATGAAGCTCAAGTTCCAGGGCCCCTCACTGCACAGACCCCTTCCAAGGTGCTGCGAGAGGTCCTGGCATTGTGTTTGCAAAATGTTTTAACAAAATTTGTCAAGGTAATTGGTTCAAACTGTTTAAGACAACTCTCTCGGGGGTCCTGGGTGGCTCAGTCAGTTAAGCATCTGCCTTTGACTCGGGTCATGAGCTCAGGGTCCTGGGATCGAGTCCCTCATTGGGCTCCCTGACCAGCGGGGAGTCTGCTTTTCCCTCTTCCTCTGATGCTCCCCCTGCTTGTGTGCATGCACACGCTCTCTCTCTCTCTCTCTCTCTCTCTCTCTCTGTTAAATAAATAAATAAATAAAAATCTTTTAAAAAAATAACAATTCTCTCTTTACCAATTTTGTCACATTCCTGGTGATAGGATGACATTGGAGTGGACATGGGCATTTTGGTCATTTGGTTATAGAGAAATTTAGTGGAGAATATATTCTGTTTTAGTTTAATGGATTATATTTATAAGCTTCATAGATAATTCTCAGTGTAGTGTGGGAATGGCTTCCAAGAAAACTGATGGTCCACTGTGCCTTCTTCCCTAGCATCCTAACACAAAAGGGCAGGACCAGGGCTGGGCCATGATGCAGAGTTGTCTATGCCTGACACCAAATGTCTATGAGGAGAAGAAAGCAATCAGGTTTGAACTATACGGAGTTCAAGCTGGTTTTTCAAAATCGTTTCAACCATTAAAACATTGGATTTTTTAAAGAAAAATGATACACAATAGAATTAATCAGAATTCTGTATTTGTAGGATGTACTTCTCCAATCAGTGAATACATCTCTGTGAGAAGACATATTTTTATGGCGTTCCCAACCATAAAATTTTTTTTTAAAGTTTCATCAACCGTGCCAGAGAGAAACAGAATTATCTTTTACTCTCTCTTTAAAAATGATATAATTTTTGTTTTGTGTTAATGCAAAGTATGTGCAACTCAAAGTAGGGAAAATTATCACAGAGTGGTGTCAGGCAATACTTTATTAAAAATATCATGTTATTTATCTATATTATGTGATGTCTATGAAATTATCAGCTTTAAATAGTTCTCTTTTTGTGATTCTTTCCTCATATAATTTCTCATTCAGATTTTAGTATCTATAATTATTTGTTTCTTACCTTGAAGAAGATCTGAGTCCTTCAAGCTTCAGGCCAGAAAAAAAACTTGATTGTGTTCCTGTCTAGGTTATGGTTCTGAAGGAAGTTCTGCTACCATTTCTGTCTGGATTTACATTTTGTCAAATAGAACACAATAATGCTGCCAAATTCCTATGAGAAAAACATTATCTAAAAATTGTGTTAGTTTTTTCTTTCTTATTATACCAAAAAAGCAGGAAAGGATTTACTTCATTAGACCCACACAATGGGGCGCCTGGGTGGCTCAGGGGTTAAAGCCTCTGACTTCGGCTCAGGTCATGATCTCAGGGTTCTGGGATCGAGCCCCGCATCAGGCTCCCTGCTCAGCGGGGAGCCTGCTTTCTCCTCTCTCTCTGCCTGCCTCTCTCTGCCTACTTGTGATCTCTCTCTCTGTGTCAAATAAATAAATAAAATCTTTAAAAACAAATAAATAAATCGACACAATGAGGTGTTGGATTTGATTGGGTATCATCATTGCCAATCATTTCTATCCTAAGCAAGGTTGCAGGCAGGATTAGAAATCCCCTCCTCCTGGGGGGTGGGAGGGTAGGGATAGGGTGGATGGGTTATGGACATTGGGGAGGGTTTGTGCTTTGGTGAGGGCTGTGAAAGATGTAAGCCTGATGATTCACAGACCTGTACCCCTTGGGCAAATAATAAAAATAAAATTAAAAAAAAAAAAAAAAAGAAATCCCCTCCTCTGATGCAAATGCCCAATTATGGTCTAAATTCCCCCTCCCCTTTCACCTCCCCAAAAAAGGACCAATCAAGATATACAAAAATTTCAATTCATGTAAGAGTCAACTCTTGTGTTGGTAGTGAGTGTAGGATAAAGTAGGGAGTGAAAAATGAAGGACAGCATACCCTTTTCCATGACCTGAAGTCCCCACTCACTGCTTATGTTAACAGAACCAAAAATTAATCTGAGCCCACAGAAGGAAATTCCTCCTTATTTTTGCCAAATGCCTGATAACAGATTTGAGCTCCAATTTAGACAGTGGCTCAGCTTAGAAGTTGTTCTTGATCCCTCTATTACCATACATCCCTCACACCGTACATCCAATCCATCAGCAATTCCAGACAATGCTACCTTCAAAACGTATTGTGAAGCAGACCAATGGCCAATTTTACTGTCTAAATCACCTTCATTGCTCACCCAGATTAATGCCTGGCTTCTGGCTTTCCTTCCTGCCACCCTGCAGGTGTTTTCCCCACAGTAGCCATTCATCTTTCTAAAAGATAGCTCCTATCAGATCATTCTGCCTAAAAACATTGAAGACTTCCCTTCAGGCCTCAAATGAACCTCGAACTCTTGGCCTGGACTTGACTTCCTGCAAGACGTGGTGAGTGTCCTCACCACACATAGGATCTCCTGGCATCTTGATCTTCTATTTCCCAGCCTCTAAAATCCTGAGAAATTAATGTTTGGTTTAAGGGTCCCAGTCTCTAATATTCTGTAATATTACAGTAGCCTAAACTAAGACGTTTTCTTAATTTTTAATTGGTTTACAGTAAATCATAAATGCTTTCCTTTAGTACAATGGTTGTTATAATTAATGGCTTACATTTTCACTCCCTCTTCCTACAAAGTTAAGATTGTCCTACAAAGTTAGGATCATGAAAATGACAAAGTCAGCATGTGACACTTATTCTGGAACTAAACCAGTATCTAATTCTAGAGTAACCATTTCCTGTTCTATAACAATTCGGAAGGCCTACCATTCCAAACTCCCTTCAAAAAAGCACTTGCTGTGCATCTGCAATGAATACTCTAAGCTGACCGTGTTCTGCAAGGTTGGCTTCATCTTTAGAGTGAAGGTCTCACTCACCCAGCAGCCCCCTGTAATGACTGAGCATGGTTGGAATACTAGCTTTGGTGATTTCTGCCCAATGCAGAACTCCAGTGGGCAATTCTTGATTTAGATCTCCCTTGTTCAATTGGCTGAAATTTTAGAATGCATTTCAGTCTGAAAACTTTTCCTGCTCAGTTCTGCTTCCTCCCTCTTTTCTATTTAGACATTAACCTTTAACAAACCTCTTCCACTCTTGACTTTGTCTCAGGATCTGCTTCCAAGTGAACCAAAATGATCCATTTTCTAAATTCCTTTTTTCTTCCATTTTAAGGAAATGCATCTCATCAGATGAAGTTGCACATAGTAGATAATCATGCTAGCATGTAAAATCATGACTACACAACAAAAGGAAATGGAGAGCAAAAGGCATACATTGCAAAGTTATGGACCAACAACATAAGTGGATTAACAATCCATTCATCTTTCCTTCCCTTTGGCTCATGAGAATGGCTGTGCTTGGTGACATGGTGAGAGTTGTGTTGTGATGGATGAGACAGTCAGAAACTCACTTAAGTATTAAGATATTGTGTTAGTGCATTACATTTACAAGTAGCTGCACTCGAGGAAAATGTGATTGCCTCTCCTTCTGTATGTTTTCCTGCATGTTAAGGAAATCAGCTACTGGACAGTCACTTGCTAAAAAACAATGATATACTTTCCTCTCCTCTTCTCTTCTCTTCTTCCTCGTCTCTTCTTCTTCTCACTAGTTTTGTGCTACTCAACTCTAATGGAAGCAAACTCCCAGTGCTTTTTGTCCAGTCTACGAGTGAAATCTGTGGGGTTTTTGGCTAGCCTTAAATAAGTCAAACCAGGAAAAGCAACACACTATATACTAAAAAGTAAACTATCTTTGCTGAAGAAAAACCTAGAAAGTGAAGACTTGCAAAAATAATTCTACCCCATTTCTTGCTCAAGGATTAAAGAAGTCAGCCCTTTCGTTTCAGGAGAGCCATTCTGTATTCAGTGTGTGTGATTTCAGGGGCTCTATCTCTTTAAATGGCAGAACAACAGGTATTTTCCTCTATCTGCAATAGAAAGAACATCTAACCAATAGACATTTTCACTAAGAAATTGCTTCTATTCAATTTTTGTCCCTTGAAGAATGTTGGCATTTTATCCTTGAGATGCATGTTACTAGACCCAGTACCTTAGACTTCTGACACAAACAACAAAGCAGTTATGCTCCTGTTAACTCTGTGCTGTTAACTCCTTTGACATTCTGTGTCTATCTGAAGAGGCAGGAATTTGCCTCAGGATTCCTGAATCTATAGATACTATTATGAAAATGTGTGCTGCTTTGGCTGGCCACAACTTAGTCCTTGATTTTTTTGGAAATAGACCTTCTGCCATTATACATGGTCCTGTTAAGAAGGCAATTCACTACCTACTAGACAAGTTAAATAAACCAGATTCTCTCTTTCCTGAGCAAGCATGTGGCCAAAGGAATTCTCTTTTGGAACTTAAAACAAACAAGTGAAACCTTGACAGAAGGAATGATTGCAGATGTTTTAATCCCAGTGGTGGGGGCCTGGACAGGTTAAAATAGGGGAACTATGGTTCCTATTCCCTGAGGTTTGTCCCTCTCTAGTTTCCTTAATTTCCACCTGTTTCTAAGACTAGTCTCTGTTCTCCCACCATTTCTGTGAAGTCCCACATCCGCTTAAGCATATATACTAATACTCTTTCAAATAAATCTGTTTTGCTCAAGAAGCTAGAATTGCTTACTCTTGCTTATAACCGGGAAGCTTAATGACATTGATGCCATGGTTCTGAATACATTTTTAAAAAGCAGATAAACAAAACCCTAGCGGGCTATGTATTTTTCGCAATCTCGAACATTGAGCGTTAACAATTATTTGTGTGAGGAAAGAGAAGGGTGATAGATGTTGTCATGTACAAAGGGAGTTGTATCCAGTGACTCTCAATCAATTCCTGCTGTTTTCTTCTACATCCTCCTCTCTTTTAGAATGTTTTGGTATACAGCCTTCATTCTCATACACTTGAAACTTCAGTTTCTGTAAGAAAAGGGTCACCCAGGATGAGAACAGATGTGAACACATGCTACATATCTTGATGAGCTGAGCTTCTTGAGGATCTGTCTGACAAAATATACTTTTAAAAAATCTACTCATATCCAAGAACACTCTGTTATATCCTTCACGTGCTCTTGACAACAACTTAATATCTAGCTGCTTAATACTGAAAATTTAGTGGCCAGATTTTATTGACTTGAGAATACAGGTAAGGAAGCACCATAACTCTCTTTTCCTAATGACATCAGAAAGGTGGTTAAGTGTGGGGGAATCATTTTGAAAGAATGAAAGTATGAATTGTTCTGTAAAATATTGATACCAGGAAGCTCTTTGCTTTAGAGTCTTAGGTATTCTTTTCAGGATTATTATTTTTAAAAATTGAGAAAGTAAAAATTATTTATGATGATGTGTACTAATGTACTTTTCTATGTTAGGGCCATTTGCTTTGCAAGTAACATAAGACTCAACTCAACTGACCTAAAGAAGAAAGACTTCATTGGTGTATGTAACTGAGATGTCACACTTTGGGTCAGGCTTTAGGCACAGTTTGATTCTTGGGATTGTGATATTATTGCTGGAGTTCTGATTTGGCTTCTTTCAGTTTTTCTTAGTTTTTCCCTCCTCCTATGGTGTTTTCTTCTGGACAGCTTCCCTCTTTATAGAAAAAGAATGGCTGAAACTATGGAAAGAACCTAGATGTCCATCAACAGATGAATGGATAAAGAAGATGTGGTATATATATACAATGGAATATTATGCAGCTATCAAAAGAAACGAAATCTTGCCATTCGCAACAACATGGATGGAACTGGAGGGTATTATGCTGAGCGAAATAAGTCAATCAGAGAAAGACAATTATCATATGATCTCTCTGATATGAGGAACTTGAGGGGCAGGGTGGGGGGCTGTGGGGGGTAGGGAGGGAAAAATAATGAAACAAGATGGGATGGGGAAGGAGACAAACCATAAGAGACTTCTAATCTCATAAAACAAACTGAGGGTTACTGGGGGGTGGGAGGGTAGGGATAGGGTGGATGGGTTATGGACATTGGGGAGGGTTTGTGCTTTGGTGA